>PVJS01010361.1:27755-48386 GCA_004027185.1 Glis glis | reverse complement strand
CGCCGGCCCGGCCCGGCCCGGCCCGCTCGCCGCGACTGCTCCGCCCGCAGCGCCGAGGCAGTGCGGAGCCTCCGCGCGAGGGCCCGCCTCCGGCCGCAGCCCGCCGCCGCCGCCGCCGCCGCGCGCCCAGCTGCCGGCCCGGGTCACCTGCGGCGCTCGCGCCCCGCCGCGGCCTCGTCGCCACAGCCCGCGGGCCCGCGCTGCGCGCTCCCGAGCCGGGCCGAGCCGAGCCGAGCCGAGCCGAGCCGAGCCGAGCCGCGCGGCCCCGCCCCCGACGCGCTGGCCCCGCCCCCGACGCGCTGGCCCCGCCCCCGACGCGCTGGCCCCGCCCCCGACGCGCTGGCCCCGCCCCCGGAGCTGTCCAGACGCCGCCGGGCTGATGCTCCCGCGCCCTGACTCTGACACCGCGTCCCCACCCGTGCGCGGGCGCTGGGCTCTCACGAAACCCGAGCGGCCCCTCGGCCTCGGCGACCCCCATTCCTGTTGCAGGGTGTCCTTGCCCAGGAAGCACCGGCCGATCCCGCCCGGTGTCTGCCACGTTTATGCTTGGGAATTAACACCAGGATGCTAACTAAAAAACTTGACTTCCTAAATGTACGTTTGATACGTCAGATCCAATTTCCTAATAAACAGCAATGGTGCCTGGAATTTTTTAAATTGCTGTTTTAGATATCACCAATAGCGTGTGTGTGTGTGTGTGTGTGTGTGTGTGTGTGTGTGTGTGTTTTACTGGGATTGAACCCACGGGCATTCTACCTTCGTGTTGTACGCCTAGCCCTCTTTCTTTTTTGTTTTGAAACAGTCTCTCTAGGTTGCTGAGAGTCTCGCTAAGTTGCTAAGGCTGATCTCAAACCTGGGATTCAGCGTGCGTCAACACGCCCGGCTCAACCAATAGCCTCTTAATTAAATGACTTCTTGTAGGGTATGTCTTTGTGACAATCGTGAGTGAAATCAGATGGCTTAAATATTGTGATCAGGTAGAATGTCCCCCCCCCCACAAAGATGTTGGTTATTTAAATTTAAGCAGCGAATTTGGAAAAGATTAAATATTTCATTGCTATACATTTGTGATACATCAATTAATGGTAACATGATTTTAATGTGACAGGGTAGAAAAATATAAAGTACTTTTTTCTGTTTTCAGCACTATGTCTTACATATCCCATGACACCTATTTAAGAAATCCGATTAATAATAGATTTAAATAATTTATTTTCCCATTATCATATTTTCCATTACAATTTTTAATGACCCAAGGGTAGAGTGTGAAGCAAAAACATTCTTAATTAAACCATCCTCAAATGACAACTCAAGACCAAAAGAGGTGCCTGAGGCACAAAGGTGGATAGAAAAATGAACTGCTCATGAATACTTGAGGAAGAAGAAAACAAACCTCATCAGCTCTCACCTCACTGCTTTATGTAATCCATTATTACTAATATCGTCTCAGAAAGCTCAAACAAGCTTTTACTGCTGGATAAGATGCCATCATCTGTATCCTTTGAAAGTAATGTAAACAATGTGGAGAAAAGACCCAAAATATTCCACAGATCAATAAGTGGACATCTGTTAGACATTTTAAATAAAAGCTACAACACCCTCTTTGGTAATCTATTTCATGAACCATGAATTCCTACCGTGGAGTTGTATATTCTAGATATTTGAAATATTTTCTAAAATCAAGAAAATAATAAATTATTTGCTGGATACTGATTATGTACCAGCTCCATGCTAGATATCCTTTGATCTACAAAAGAAATATAAGGCAAAGCATATAAGACATAAAACTCCAAATTTGCACTATTAATTCCAGGTAGGTAATTCAGCCAATTTATGAATTGGAAATAATATTTTAATAAGCTTCCATAAATATCTCTATAGCCATAACTTTGATCAATCTATTTTACATACAGAGCCTAGTACTGTGCCAGGCACTACAGCAGATGTTCCATGTATATTTGTCATCCATTAAATAAGAAACAAAATATTGTGTAGTCAGGATATGATTCCTCTTGGTTTTATCTTGAATGCTTTCAACCTTTGAAAATTTGAGCCTTTTCTGATACCCAATACTGTAGTAGTCACGATTTCTTTGGTTGTACATGACAGAAACCCACTTACGATGGCTTAAAATAAAAAGGAATTTTAATGTCTCATAAGACTAAAAAGTCCTTGAACTGGCGTGAGTGCACTGGGATCCCAGGGCTCAGCGATGCCATCAGAACCAGGTCATTAGAATTAACTCAGACCTACTTTGGGTTGACTCCTTTGCCAGACAAGCAAAATAGCTTCCAACGACTCCAGTTATATCTCTTTCCTCCTTAGCAATCCCTGTAGAAAGAGCTTTCCTCAGCAGCCCCTCTGAAAAGGATTAGACTTCAGCCTCAGGGGCTCTGATTGGCAGACTCGAGTTACGTGCCATCCTTGGATCCATGGGGTAGTACCAGGTGCAGCAAAGCCACAGGAAGGGAGAGTGGGGGAGTGATCCTCACAAGAAAACTCAAGTGGTATTACCAGAGTGGAAGGAATGGATGCCAGTAGTGGCAACTCAGGGCTGACTTGGATGCATCTTCATTTACCGAACCAAAGACACCTGCGATTTAATAAAAAACAGGTATTTAGTAAATAGGTGCAACTTTAAGATAAGACTCCTAACCAGATTGCCACCCAAAGATCCTCCTCTGGAAAAAAAAATTCTGAAGCTAGCACCAGATGTCAGGCAGGCAAAAACAACAGATGTTCCCTACCACTAACCATATTTCCCCATGCCTATTAGATTCTACCTAAAACCTTTTAAAAACTAGTGTATAATCCAAATAAAAGAAATCTCATGCCAGAGTATCCTCTCCTACACATCTGCACCTTATGCCATCTTCTCTTTCTGTATTAAAGACATCCGTATTACTCCAGTTAGGCAGATGGGAAAGAAACAAGTTGTCTTTGGTTCATTATTGTTTCTCACCTCCCATAGCCAATTACAGTGTCCTTCTGTCTCTATTTTAGAAATATCACTAACCTCTCTCCCCTGTTTCTGTAGCTGCACCCTCCCAACACCCATTGCCATAGTTCAATTCAAATTCTCTTTTCCCTAGATTTGAATTCTCTGTAAAAAATCATGCATCTGATCATGCCACTTACCCTGTTTTAAGAATCTTTTCTAGAGGCAATTTAACAATAGGTATCTTGAGCATTGAGATGTTATTATCTTTTGACTTGCTAATTTCTCATCTAGACACTTGTCCCAATGCGGTAACAAAAATGCAGATCAAGATTTTTATTACATATCAGCATATTTACTACAGTGCTTGCCCAGCACATACAACTCCCTGGGTTCCATGTCCGCACCACAAAAAACAAAAAACTAAATGTTCAGCCAGAAGGAAAGCTCTAAGCAAATTGATTCAGCCAATATAACAAAATATTACAAAACCATGGAAAATTGGGTTCTCAGATAAATTTTGGCAGCATTGAAATTATTTCATAATAGAATTAAAAAAATTATAACTGCAAAACACAAAAACAATTGTGTAATAGATTGAAGACTGAAACAAAAGATACAAACGTATTAACAATTTTGTAATATAATGGGTTATTTTTACTTTTCTGGGTATGTTTTCTAAGTTCTTTAAAAAATACACATGATAAGATAAATCTTATTTCTCAGAATTGGTCATGAGAAGAGAATTCTGTTTGTTTGGAAAAATACCTGAATGGGTGCTTGGCACAAAATATGGGATCCTAAAGGAACTGGATGTGGGCAGAACTATTCTGCATAAGGAAAGAGGATGAATTTGTAGCTCCAGGAAGATGAGGGAGGAATAAAATCAGAGACATGACAGAATTACAAGTCTCTCTAAAACCTCTCAAATCTTTTTGTTTGTTTCATTTTGCTTTTTTTTTCTTTTGACAATTTCCTCAACTTCTTTTTTAAATACTTTTTTTGGTGCATTGTAATTATAGATTATAGTAAGATTCAAAGTGATACAAATATACATGCACACATCACTGGGTATATATATCTCAATTCACCAATTGTTAGGTGGATTTTTTTTAATGGAAATTGGAGAAATGGGGCTTCTCGTTTGAACTGGTATAGTGGGAAGCAATGCCACCTGAGAGGAGCGGTGACATTCTCAGGGAGGAGCAGGGGGAGCCCCATTCTAACAGGAGGCGGTCAAGCCATGCTGAACTTTCCAGGGGAGAGAAGTCCCAACTGGCATTTCAATTACACACACCTATTGCTTCTGTAATTAGGAAAATGTAACACGCATAACTTGAAACAAACATTGCGCAGCTGCTAGTTGACTGGGAATAAAGGACCAACTTCTTGTTGCGACACATAAAGCCCCTAACTGTTCTAGGAGTCCTGAGCCAGAAGCCTGACTCGTGGGGTCTTAAAAGATCTGGTCAGCCAGGCGTGGTGGCGCACGCTTGTAATCCCAGTACTTTGGGAGGCAGAGACCGGAGGATCCGGGTTTGTGGCCAGCCTCAGCTCTCTCTCTCTCTCTCTCTCTCTCTCTCTCTCTCTCTCTCTCTCTCCTTAGTGAGGCCCTCTGCAACTTCGTGAGACCCGGTTTCAAAATAAAGGATAAAAAATAGGGCCGGGGGTGTAGCATGGAGGTAGAGCGCCCTTGGGTTCAATCCCCGGTACCGCAAAAAAAAAAAAAAAATCTGGTCAGAGTTGGGCACACTGGTGCACAGCTGTAATCCCAGTACTTGGGGGGCTTAGACAGGAGGATCGCAAATTCAAGACCAGCATACAATCACTTGGTGAGACCCTGTTTCAAAATAAATTTAAAAAAATGAAAAGGGATGAGGGTATAGTTCAGAGGTAGAATGCCCCTGGGTTTAATCCTTAGTTCCACAACAAACAAACAAACAAACAAAACAGGGGGACAGTGGTGGTGTAATAGGAAAGGATTTTACTTTGGTTTGGCTAAACTAGGAAGAGAGCTGGTCTAGAAAACTCTTCTCCAATCAGACAATAACTTCATGATTCTATGGGAAGGACAAAAGGCCGGAGCCCAGAGGCATGCTTGTGCATAGCAATCCTGGCCAGGCTGCAGTGTGTGGCAGGTCTGGCTCTGCCTGGTCCTGTTGGGGGGCCTATTGGCATCCTGCCGGTGCCAAGGCTTGGGGACAGTTTCTGTTCAGTTTCTGTTCCCAGCATGAGATGTTTGCCTACTGAGACAGAGAAATTAAGAGAAAAGGTTAGAGGGACAAAATGGAGTCAGTCAGAACAAAGACTGGGTCTTCCTTTAAATTCCCTAAATTTTTAAAATACTTTTATTGGTGCATTATAGCCTTATAGTCTCATATCATAATGTAGTTCCTGGTGACAGTGACATACATGCACACAGCGCTTGGTGGGCTTTCCCTGGCTCCCTCCCCACTCCCCCTTCCCCATACATGATATTGAGATTGGCATTGGTATTCTCACATAGGTACATAATGTCATTGGAATTGTTTCCTTCATTAATTCTCCCCCCACCACCATCTCCCTTGCTCCACTGGGGTTTCTCCTACCTTGTCTGAAGTCCCTCTCATATCCTGATTACTCCCCAGTTTTAAAGGAGCCCCTGTTACCCAACCAGTTCTAACATTCTCACTTCCAAGAGAAAAGCATGGGCCAGATTTTTTTTCTTTATACCCTTCAGAAGGTATAATTAGTTCAGAAGGAACTAATTATGCTGACCCCTTAATCTCAGGTTTCTTGTCTTCCAGAAACCCAACAATAAAGTTCTGTCCTTAAACCACCACATTTCATACAATTTGTTACTTTTGTGGGGGGGGGTACCAGGGATTGAACCCAGAGGCATTCTACCTCTGGGCTACACCCCCAGCCCTATTTTTTTATCCTTTATTTTGAAACAGGGTCTCACCAAGTTGCGGAGGGCCTCACTAAGTAGCTGAGGCTGGCGGTGAACCGGGATCCTCCGGTCTCCGCCTCCTGAGTACTGGGATTACAAGCTTAATTTGTTACTTTTTTTATGGTAGTGCTGGCAAACTAATAAACACATCTTCTCTGTAGCTTGCTGTGACATCCTCATCCACACTCTCCATAAATAATGAGCTTTCATTTAATTCCTTAGAACACTGAATAACATCATACATGCCTTACAGTAGCACAGATCATATTGGATTTTAGGAAACCATTTATGTATACTTTTAGGATGTGTCTGCTGATGAACAGGTGTTTACCTGTTTATTCTTTTAGAATTTTATTTTATTTTTGTGGTACTGGGGATTGAACCCAGGGGCATTCAACTTCTGAGCTTCACCCCAGCCCTATTTTATTTTTTTATATTGAAACAGGGTCTCACTAAGTTGTGGAGGGCCTCGGTAAGTGGCGGAGGCTGGCCTCAAATCTGTCATCCTCCTGTCTCAGCCTCCCAAGTATTGGGATGACAAGCATGTGCTACCACACCAGGCTCTTTTAGAATCTTTAGTCCTCCTTCTCCACTTAACTAATGCTTTAGCCTGTTTTCTTTTTTTTGTGGTACTGGAGATTGAACTCAGAGGCATTCTGCCGCTGAGCTACACTCCTAGCCCTATTTTATTTTTTATTTGGAAACAGGGTCTCATTAAGATGCTGTGCACCTCACTAAATTGCTGAGGCTGGCCTTGAACCCATGATCCTCCTGTTTCAGCCTCCTAAGTACTGGGATTATAGGCATGCTGGGATTACAGGTGTGCACCACCATACCCAGCTCTTAGCTTGTATACCCAAGAATATTGAGTTGGCAGCAATGATTAAGGCATTGACATTGTAATGGGGAAAGGGCAAACCTAGAGCAGTGATGTTGAAGAAAAGGAAGTGAAGCAAGGCATGCTGGGAAGTGATGGTACTGCCTGGTTTCTACCTTATATGGATCCGTGAAGAGGAGGGACAGGCAACTAGGCAGGTGTATCTATTTGGCACATAGGATTTCCCTCAATGAGACGAAAGGAAAAATTATGCCTTGGAGTAGTCCCTAGGAAAGGGAAAGGAGGGGCTGGGTGCAGTGTCACACACCTGTAATCCCAGCTACTTGGGAGGCTGAGGCAGGAGGAGTGCTAATTCAAGGCCAGCCAGGGCAACATAGCAAGATCCTGTCTCAAAATAAAAAGTAAAAAGGGAGCCGGGTATGGTGGTGCATGCCTGTAAGTACTTGGGAAGCCAAGACAGGAGGATCTCAAGTTCAAGGGCAGCCTCAGCAACCTAGGGAGACCCTGTTTCAAATTAAAATATTAAAAGGGGGGCTGGGGATATAGCTCAGTGGTAGCGCACCCCTGGGTTTGATCCCCAGTAGAGAGAGAGAGAGAGAGAGAGAGAGAGATCTGTGCAATTCATCAACCAACTTCTCAGTCACGTTCCTCAGGGTAACATGCACAGAGGGTCAGGTGATGTCTGCAAATGGCATTACAGACATTACAGAAGAGGAATCCCAACCAAGACTAGGAAACCTAAATATTTTAAAATTTTTCATTGGCGCATTATAATTATACATAATAGTGAGATTCATTGTGACATATTCATGCATGCACATAACATAATTTGGTCAATTTAATTACCCAGTACCTCCCCTTCCCTTCCTTCCTTCCTCCCCCTGGTCCCCTTTCTCTAGTCTACCGGTCTCCCTTCTATTTTAATGAGATTCCCCCACCCCCTTGTTTTCTATTTTCTCTTAGCCTCCATATATGAGAAAAAACATAAGACCCTTGGCTTTTTGAGTCTGGTTGATTTCGCTTAACATAATGCTCACAAGTTCATCCATTTTTCTGCAAATGATATAATTTCATTATTTTTTTATGGTTGAATAAAACTCCATTGTGAATATACACCACATTTTCTTTATTCAGGTATTGACAGATACCTAGACTGGTTCATAGCTTGGCTATTGTGAATTGTGCTGCTATAAACAGGTATGTGAGTATTGCTATAGGATGCCGACTTTTAATTCTTTTGGCTAAATACTGAAGAGTAGCATAGCTGGGCCATATGGTGGTTCCATTCCTAGTCTTTTGAGGAACCTCCATACTGATTTCCCCAGTGGTTGTACTAATTTGCAGTCCCACTAACAACATATCAGTGTTCCTTTTCCCCCACATCCTTGTCAGCATATATTATTGTTTGTATTCTTGATTACTGTCATTCTAATCTAACTGGAGTGAGATGAAATCGCAGGGTAACTTCGATTTACATTTCCCTGATTGCTAGTGATGTTGAACATTCTTTCCATATATTTGTTGATTATTTGTATTTCTTCTTCTGAGAAATCTGTTTAAATACTAAAAAATTAGAAGACATAAAACCAAGGAACAAAAAAAATTGTTAAGAGATAAAGCAATTAACAAATCAGATTCAGATTGGATAAGTTGTCAGAACAATCAAAGAGAGGCTGTGATAGTTAATTTTATGTATCAGTTGGGCTAAGAGCTGTCTATCTAACTGATGCAACATTATATCTGGGTGTGTCTATGAAGATGTTTCTGGAAGCGATAAGCATTTGTGTTGGTAGACTGAGTAAAGAGCAAGCACCCTTACCAATTCAGGTGGGCATCATCCAGTCTGTTGAGGGCCTGAATAAAACAAAAAGGTGAAGGAAGGGCAGATTTGAAACAGGCAGATACCTTCTCCTGCTTTTAGACATTAGCATTCCTGGTTCTTGGGCCTTTGGATAGAGGTTGGAGTGGAGAGAAGGGGTAAAACTCTTTTAGGTTTTGGTAGTGGGGATTGAACCCAGGGGTATAGTTCTACCTCTGAACTACACCCCCAGCCTATTTTATTTTATTTTTTTAAACAGGGTTTCACTAAGTTGTGGAGGGCCTCACTAAGTTGCTAAGGCTGGCCACGAACCTGCGATCCTTCTGACTCAGGCTTTCAAGTACTGGAATACAGGCATGCACCACCATACTTGGATGAAGTACAACTCTTAACAATATTAAAATTAAACTGTAAAATTTATATGTAAGAAAAGCAATGTTACATCATATCACTTGCAGAAATTAAGTAGTAAATGAACAAGGCAAATATGCATAGGATCGTTTTCAAATTTTTGGATTAGTACAAAAGGAGCCAATGATATGGCCAATTAATAATCCTTATCAAAGAAGGAATTTAGCAGAAGGAAGGATTGGATTGGAATAATTCAAAGGCATTGATTGCTTCCAGCTTGTTAGACATTAAGTGAACACAAAGTGGGTGCCAGTCAACTGGCAAATCAAAAAACAGGACCAGCATCACAAAAGGTATTGTGCAATTATAATTATGTTGCTGTTGTTACTGTTTCCAGAGATGAGTAGCAGAAATTTTTTTCCAGACAATATTATACACAGGAACTGGTCATATACCTGGATACAAATCTGCACAATGGAATGAAAGTCAGGATTGGTTACACATAATCATGAGATGGGCCATCTGGAATAAAGATAAACTTTAAAAAACTATGGGTTAAGTGTGGAATTTGAAAAAATATCAGCAATCACTTTTCAAAAAAGATTCTGCCATAGTAGAAAGAGAACATAGCATGGTTCTCAGCCACATAATCATAAATTGAGGGGTTTGTAGCCTTTGAATACAAGGTACCTTAAAGAAAAGTTTAGGAATCTGGGAGGCTGAAACAGGAGGATTGCAGGTTCAAGGTCAGCCTCAACAATTTAGCAAGACTCTACTTCAAAAATAAAAAAATAAAGCCAGGCGTGGTGGCGCACATTTGTAATCCTAGTACTTGGGAGGCTGAGACTGGAGGATCTGCGCTCATGGCCAGCTTCAGCTATTTAGTGAGGCCCTCCGCAACTTAGTGAGACCCTGTTTCAAAATAAAGAATAAAAAAAAAATAGGGCTGGGGGTGTAGCTCGGAGGTAGAATGCCTCTGGGTTCAATCCTCAGTACCACAAAAATAAATAAATAAATAAAGCCGGCTGTGGTGGCGCATGCTTGTAATCCCAGTACTTGGGAGGCTGAGACAGGAGGATCGCAGGTTCGAAGCCAGCCTCAGCAACTCAGTGAGGCCCTCTGCAACTTGCTGTTTCCAAATAAGAAATAAAATTGGGCTGGGGGTGTAGCTTAGAGGTAGAATGCCCCTGAGTTCAATTCCCAGTACCAAAAGAAAAGAAAGAAAAACTTAGTAAGTGGATTTTCAAGTAATTGATGCAATTTTTGGGTAAACATTAATTTTCCAAAGGTTATCATTTTATATCTTGTGAGATATTGATTATACCAATTATAAAAGAGGTCAAAATAACACAATAATAAAAAGTGTCTTAATGTATATAACAGGAATATAAAACAGTATCATTAAGATGAGGAAAATTAGAGCGTTCCAGTCGGGTTCTCCTTTGTGTTCTCCAAAGGGAAACGATGCTTTCTCTCCCTCTTCCTCCCTTTCGCTGTCTCTATAAAAATTTGAAATTATTGTTATCCTTGTGTATCAGCTAATAATGTCATTAAAAAAATGTGTGTTAGCTTTGAGTCTTTTCCCAGAAAGCAAGCAATTTACTTTCTAGAAGCCTACTTTCATTTTTTTTTTTTTTTTTGGTATGTGTGTGTGTGGTACTGGGGATTGAACCCAGGGGCATTCTACCTCAAAGCTATACTCCCAGTCCTATTTTATTTTATTTTTTTGAAACAGGGTCTCCCTAGGTTGCTGAGAGACTGGCTATGTTGCTGAGGCTGGTCTCAATCTGTGATCCTCCTGTCTCAGCCTCCCAAATACTGAGATTATAGGCATGCGCCACCACGCCTGGCTCTACTTTAATTCTTAAAAGCAGAACTCAGTGTGTTACCATTCTTTTTACACCAATCATTTCAAGTTGAAAGAAAAAGAAATTGAATACCTTGAGTGTAGATATGCTGTCTTTAAAAGTAAAAAACTAAGCTGGGTGTGGTGGCACACATTTGTAATCCCAGTACTTGGGAGGCTGAGACCGGAGGATCCGGGTTCGTGGCCAGCCTCAGCTACTTAGTGAGGCCCTCCACAACTTCATGAGACCCAGTTTCAAAATAAAGTATAAAAAATAGGGCTGGGGGTGTAGCGCGGAGGTAGAACGCCCCTGGGTTCAATCCCCAGTTCCACACACACAAAAAAAGAATAAAAAAAATAGGGCGGGGGAGGGGGGTGTAGCTTGGAGGTAGAATGCCCCTGGGTTCAATCACCAGTACCGCAAAAAAAAGTAAAAAAACTATTAGATTTTTTTTACTAGAAATGGAAAAAAAAGGAAGCATCCTACAAATTTTAATTTATAAACAAGTAAACATCAGCCTTCACAACCCACTGAAGCTAAAACGTTTCTAGAGTCCTTCTTGTTCTTCTTATTAAAGTGGAAAGGTCCTGGAGGCCCACAAGTGAGATGGCCACAGTGGGCCACACCCAGCCATAACCGGATGTGACTTCACATTGTGAGGGAGGCTCGAGCACGGCCACGTAAGGCCCTCAGGCTGCTGGTGTTTGTCCATTAGTACAGGCAGCTCTTGGTGGTGACCTGTCGGACTCCAGGATAGTTAGCGGTTTGGCAGTGTGGTGGCTTTAGATCTGATTTGTTGGTTTGAGCTTTTGGCTTTGTTTTGTGTGTGCGTTTGTTTGGGTTTGTTATTTTGCTGTACTTTTGTTGTTTTAAGTTAGCATGGTTAGTTGCTACTGCAGCTTTCGATGGATAGTGCTAGGAGAGATAGTAGAGAGGCCTGGCCAGGCCTCCCGGCCAGCTCTCCTGCAAGGATAGCCTTATGGACAATTATGTGTTCCTGAGGGACATCGGCAAGGGCGCTTTTGCCCGGGACGAGCTGGCCCATCATTATCCTCATGGGGACCGAAGTGGCCGTGAAGGTCTTGCCTACGTTTAGTGACGACCCATTCCTTCCATCTGAAATGGACATTATGAGGACAGTCGAGCACCCGAACATCGTCCGGCTGTTTGAGATCATAGACATGGCCGACTTGTCTACCTGGTGATAGAGCTCGTGAGGGGTGGTTGCATCTGGCAGTTGGCTGGCATGGAGACGGCGGCCCCGAGGGTGTTCCGGCAGGTCGCGAGCGAGGTGCACTACTGCCCCGAGAAGGGCCTCGTTCATAGGGACCTGAATTCGGAACATCCTCCTGCACGCGGAAGGGAACGTCAAAGGGGCTTTGGACTGACCCACTACTGCGCCCCAGAGATCCGCCAGGGCCGAGGATCCGCCCCAGGTCCCGTCTGGCTGGGGTCGTCCTCTGCTGACTGCTCGAAGGCCGCCTCCGCTCAGCGCCGCCTCCACCGAGCAGCAGGGGAGGTGCTGCGGGAAGGGACTCGGTGCCCCCGCGGTTCCTCCCGGGCGCGAGCCTCAACAACGGCTTGCAACCGACCGGCCCCGAGGCCCCGGCCGCAGAGATCCTGGGGCACCCGTGACTGACAGGGTAAGGGACATTCACCTCCCCTACCCAGCTGCTCCCCGACGCCCGAACCCCGCAGTCCTGAGTGTGATGCGGCCCCTGGGTTACGACTCACAGCAGACCTGGCCGTCGGCGGTGAACAGGACGTTTGACAGCGCCATGGCGAGGTCCCTGCTGATCCAACGCCTCCAGTGAGCGGCGGGGCGGCCCGAGCATCGGGGTGCGGTGCCGCCCCCTCCTCAGCAGATCCCTCGGCCTCCCGGCCACCGAGGAGGAGAGTCAGCCAGCCCTACCTCCGGCCTGCGGGTTCGTGCCCTCTAAGGTTCCACCAGCCCAGGAGGACACGCAGTGCCGGCAGAAGGGCGGCCGAGGGGACAGCCTGCCTGCTGTTTCCCTGAGCTGCCCAGCGAAGAGGGCTCCCCATCCCAGTGCAGCCCCCCAGCATGGCCCCGAGGCCCCCAGGCCAGCCCCTGGAAGAGCTACAGCACGGGGGAGGCAGAGGGAAGCTGGTCCTCCCAGGGACCAGCAGAAAAAGTCTCCCCCCCCCCGCACCCCGAGACCCCATCGGGAGCCCGCCCCCAGTGCCCGGGACCACAGGAAGGGCTGGAGGCGGGCCACCAGGAGGATTTTCATGGCATCCTCCGCAGGTGCTGCTGCTGTGTGCTGGCCCCTGGAGCCAACAGTCGCTACAGACCGAGGGGGGGCAGAGGTGCCCCACGCTCAACAACGAACTCGCTCCCAAGAAACCAGGCAGATGAGGGGGACGAGACCAACTCCCTGGATCCTGGCCCTGGCAGGGTGGACTCCGCTGCAGGACGAGGACGAGGTGCTCCAACTGTCAACCACCGCGGGCTTCACACTGACTCCAGAGGAGAGGCCCGCCTGGGAGAAACCAGAGACTTTTCCCCAGGAAACTCCCTTTCCCTGAGATGATTCTTAACAAATTGTTTCTCTTATTTAAAAAAAGCAGAACTCATACTTCAAATGTTATTTTTATTTTAAATATGGGTTTATATGCTTTTGTAAGCCTATCAATATGTATTATGGATGAACATTCATTCATTCATTCGTTCATTCAATAAACATGTACTGAGTGTTTACTATTTATCAGGCTCTGTTCCAAGCACTAGGGACTCCACAGTAAATAAAACAGAAAATCCCTGACTTTGTGGAGCTTACAGTCCAGTGGAGGAAAACATAATAAACATGTAAACATAAATGTCTGTGAAAAAAAATAAAGGAGAGCCACGAGAATTTTAATGATAGGGAAAAATGAGTATGACGATAATAGCTTTTGTCATCTTTGCTGTACTAACAAATGATCCACATATCTCAGTTTGCAAAAGCCAACGTTTCTGTCCTGGTCACACTACGCGCTGGGGCTTGGCTGTAGAACTATGCTTAACTGTCCCTTACTTCACCTATCTTCCCTTTCCAGGACTCAGGCAGAAGTATAAGATGGAAAAGTGTAAAAGCCAACTACACAAAGGCTCCTAAATTTTCTGGTAAAACATAGAAAACACTTTTCCTGCTCTTAATCCATTGGCTGTAGCAAGTCACATGACCAGTGTGGGGGGCAAGAAGAGCCTACTTTTCCCCCTTGGAGTCACATGGCCAATGGGTGAAGATGTTTCATCTTCTTGGAGGGAAGGGGAAAATGAACAGTTGGGGACAATAATCTAGTCTATACCAATATCTGGAAGGAACAGAAGTCATCCCTAATGGAAATGTTTGCAACTTGAAATTTACAGAGTAAATAGAAAAATTTTCACAACAGGGAGGGAGTTGGAGAAGTGGGGCAGAGAGGCCAGTAAGTATAAATACAATGCTTTCACCAGAAGAGGACAGAACATGCTCCACTATGCAACTAGATGTTAACCCTGTTCAGCCATTCTCTTCTCAGGTACCGGTGGTGGTTCAAGGATGGGTGGTCAGCTGGGCATGGTGGCACATGCCTGTAATCCCAGGACTCAGGAGGCTAAGACAGGAGGATCGTAGGTTTGAGGACAGCCTCAGCAACTTAGTGAGATTCTCAGCAACCTAGAGAGATTCTGTTTCAAAATAAAAAGGGCTGGGGGTGTAGCTTGGAGGTAGAATGCCCCTGGGTACAATACCCAGCATACTTCTGGGCAGGGGACTCTTCTGCATCCCCTCTTCATCCCTTCTCGGTGCTGGATTCATCCATACTACACCATAAGGGTAGTATGTGCTGCTGACTCTAACAGCAAAGAGGCCGGATCCCAAAAGGGAGAACAATGCAGAGGTTCTTGACATGACAGTTTTTATTTGGTTTTATGACAAAGTATCAGTATTGTACTTACACTACCAAGTGTTAATTTTTATCAAATGCTAATACCTGGATCTTTAAACTTAAAGTGATCCATAACCAGTACAACTAGAAAGAAAGCTATTCAACAAATACTTCTTGGAGCACATAATAGGTGTCAAACTCTATTCTAGGCACTAGACACACAGGGAAGTCTCTGTTCTTGGGGCTTACATTCTGGGGAAGAGGAGGTAGGGGGCAGAAGCAGATGATAAAATGTATAAGCATATTTATAAAATATACTAGGTGGGGCTGGAGAGGTAGTTCAGTGGCACAGCATTTGCCTAGCATGTATGAGGCCCTGAGTTTGATGTGTGTGTGTGTGTGTGTGTGTGTGTGTGTGTGTGTGTGTGTGTGTGTAGTGATGTTAAAGAAAACCGGAAAGCGGGCATAGTTTTGAATACCTGTAATCCCAGTACTTGGGAGATCAAAACAGGAGGATCTGTAGGTTCAAGGCCAGCCTCAGCAACTTGATAAAGGAGCAAAACAGATGTTCATTCAGGAACTATTACAAGCTACAACTTCAGCCATTTTTTATTTTTTTGTTTTGAAATAGAGTCTCACTAGGTTTCTGAGAGTCTTGCTATGTTGCTGAGGCTGTCCTTGAACCTGAGATCCTCCTGTCTCAGCCTCCCAAATACTGAGATTACAGGAATCCATGCCCAGCTTCCATTTTTCTTTTTTGAAAATATTTTTAAAAAATCCACCCTGGTTCTTTGCTACTAAATAGATACAGGCACTCTTTCATATCATGTTCAGTCACATCAGAATAAGATGGAGACAGCCGGGCGCGGTGGCGCACGCTTGTAATCCCAGTACTTGGGAGGCGGAGACCGGAGGATCCAGGTTCGCGGCCAGCCTCAGCTACTTAGTGAGGCCCTCCGCAACTTCGTGAGACCCAGTTTCAAAATGAAGGATAAAAAATAGGGCCGGGATCCTCGGTACTGCAAAATAAATAAATAAATAAATAAATAAATAAATAAGAATAAGATGGAGACAGAGGTGGTGGTTGCATAAATAGAATTTATACCACTGAAATTCTAAGCTCACTTTAATTCATTTTCAGACCTCAGAATCTGATTTTCTGAGTATAAGAAGCTTGACAGAAAAAGCATTTGAGTGTAATCAACTCTCTTTATGCTCTTAGTTTAGAACTGTTCAGGCTGTTGTATGTGATATGAATCAGAAGGACTTGATAAGTATTCCTATAAACACCAAGATGGAACACCTTAGTGAATGTGTAATTGCCTGTGGAATTCAGACTTAAACAAATACATTTAGAATCAAAAGGGATGTTTAAGAATCGTACTTTCACTTTCTTAAGATATTTGCCTGAATAACAGGAGGTAACTTCATTGGAGAGCTACAAGAGGAAGATGGATTGTGGCAGATGGTCAGTAATTTGAGGTCAGTGGGATGCAGCTCATGTACAGAGATTTAGAAGCATTTTCATTTTCAGGGGAGACACTCGTTTAATAGTGCTTTTTGATTTGGAGTTTGCTATGGTTGTACCAGAGTATTAAGAAAATGTTTCTCACCAGATGAAAAGTCAGCGTTCAAGTATTTGAAATGCCAGTAATATTGGATTGGGACCACTTTATGGCCTAGAATTTTTTCTATGAATAAAGGTTCATGTAAGTTTGAAGACATGAGGAAAATATGAAGGTTTGTAAATAGAGTTACAGAAATATAAACTGCGTTTTACAGTCATAAGTACTGACCTTCATTATCTATTGCATATCTATATATCATAGACAAACCAGAGACAGTATTTGATATGTATTAGAATTAGTGTATAATGATGCAGCATTCCAAGTTATGGAATCAAAGAGGCCAATAAATTACAGAATACAAAATAAGTGCTTAAAATACAGATATCCTACATAACAAAATTTTCTAGTATGACAATCATCTTCAATGCTAAATGATAATTTTGGCTCTGCCTTTCCAATAGCTAAACCTATTATTCTGTTCATGGTATTAGCTGGAATGTACTAAACAATATTACATAATAATAGTGCTAGCATATCGTGTTCTAAATTTTATCGGGAATGCTTCTAAAGGTGCACTGCTAAGTATGTTGCTGGCTGTGGTTTTGGATACTTTAACATGCTAAAGAAATGTCTTTATGTTCCTAGTTTACCAATAGCTGTAATTGCCCCTCCCAGATAGGAGAATAGAGAGACTGCTCTACTCATTACCATATCTTCATAGCCTAGAAAATACCTGGTATAGGCAAACACTCAATAAATCGTTGTTGAATGCATAACAAATTATCTAGAAGACTATCAAAAGGACATGTGAGCTGGGGCACAATGGTACACACCTATAAACCCAGTACTTGGGAGGCTGAGACAGGAGGATCACAAGTTTGAGGCAAGCCTCACAACTTAGTGAGACCCTGTTTTAAAATAAAAAACAAAATATGGCTGCAGTTTACTTAGAGGTAAACGTCCCTGGGTTTAATCCCTAGGACCCCCCCATGCATGAGGTGCCAAAGAAACTATAAGAAAATAGCTTATTTGGCTGGGCATGGTGGCATATGCCTTTAATCCCAGTACTTAGGAGGCTGAGACAGGAGGATCACAGGTTTGAGGACAGCCTCAGCAACATAGTGAGACTATGAAATCTAGCAAAACCTTGTTTCAAAACAAAAAATAAAAAGGGCCAGGTATGTAGCTTGTAGATAGAATGCCCCTGGGTTCAATCCCCAGTACAACCAACCAACCAACCAACCAACCAAAAACAGCTTATTTGGGATCTTGAGAAAAATTTAACTAGCAATATTGGAATTAAAATCACCATTCTAAGCCGGGTGTGGTGGCGCACGCTTGTAATCCCAGTACTTTGGGAGGCGGAGACCGGAGGATCCGGGTTCGCGGCCAGCCTCAGCTCTCTCTCTCTCTCTCTCTTTCTCCCTCTCTCTCTCTCTCTCTCCTTAGTGAGGCCCTCTGCAACTTCTTGAGACCCGGTTTCAAAATAAAGTATAAAAAATAGGGCCGGGGGCGTAGCACGGAGGTAGAACGCCCCTGCGTTCAATCCCCGGTACAGCAAAAAAAAAAAAAAAAAAAAAAAAAAAAAAAAAATCACCATTCTATACTGATTCCTAATTTGCCTGAGAGAAAATAGTAAGTCTGGCCTGTCGGTGTACTTCCCATTGACTATTCTATGTATACTGGTGGGCGTGGGGATCCGTTTTATTCATTTCTTCATTCTTATCACCAAGTGTAGAATCTGGACAATTACTTATTAACCAAAAGAACATCTTTTCTTATACCTTTGGGTTTTCTTTTATGTTGAGTTAAATAACCTGAATAATTCCAATTTAACATTTAAGAAGTTTTAACCGTTGACATTTAACGTTACATTATCTTAGGCATTTGATTTTAACCAACTTAACTTAAAGAGATATCCGGTTGCTAGAGAGCAAAAGATGAGCATCCCCGAGTTGAGATCTAGCTGATTGGCAAACTGGCTCTCTCAAGGGGATTAAATGCTTTTCTTTGTTTCCTTTTCTCTAGTAATAAAATTGTCTTAGTAATCCCCCTTGCTAGGAATGATTACATCTACTATTCTTACTACTAACATATTTTGTTTTATTTTCTTGCAGTAGTAGGGATTGAACCCAGGGGCTTCTACCTCCGAGCTACACCCCCAGCCCTATTTTTTATTCTTTTATTTTGAAACAGGGTCTCACTAAGCTGCGGAGAGCCTCACTAAGTAGCTGAGGCTGGCCATGAACCTGAGATCCTCCTGTCCCAGTCTCCCAAGTACTGGGATTACACCCTTGTGCCACTACACCTGGCTTACTAACATATATAATATATATTCTTTTTTGCGGTACCGGGGATTGAACCCAGGGGCATTCCACCTCTGGGCTACACCTCCAGCCCTATTTTTTATTCTTTATTTTGAAACAGGGTCTCACTAACTTGTGGAAGGCCTCACTAAGTAGCTGAGGCTGGCTGCGAACCCGGATCCTCTGGTCTCAGCCTCCCAAGTACTGGGATTACACACGTGCGCCACCATGCCCGGCTTACTAACATATTTTTAAAAAATAGTTTCTGCTTTATTGGTTAGAAATAATAGAAATGTAACAAAGCCTATCTATAAATTCATAAAACCAATGAACCATAAGTCATAATTACATAGCATAAAAATAACAAATGTTTATAATTTTGTAAAGGCACATTTTATGCTGCATTCAGACATGCTTAGTATCCTGCCCTTTGCTAGATATTCAACAGTCTTCTTCATCCATTTGACTTTTATGAAAAAATCTTTTAGCCTTCTGAAAGAAGCTAACATGAATTACATGCTACTAAAATGTTTTAATTTATTTTTAGTCCATATTTAGGTATTTATTTGGATACTTATGTATTTTCCCACTTATGAGAATTTTGTTTCTCTCTAGGAAGATGGCAATAATCTCGGTATATACAATTCTATTTACAACTCAGTGATTGTGTAGCCCTGAGATACTTGAAAGAATCACTGACATCCTGCCCTATTTTAGACCATTTAAGTCATGATCTCTAGGGCTCTAGGAATATGGGCATCTGTATCTTTCAGAACTCCCCAAAGATTTTACAAAATACCTGACCAGCACTTTTCAAATTTGTCAAGGTCATTATGAACAAGGAAAGTGTGAAAAATTGTCACAGATCAGAGGAGGTGCATGAGGTATAATGACTAAATGTAATGTGTTAACTTAAGTGGGATCCTGGAATAGAAAAAAATTATAGAGCCGGGCATGGTGGTGCATGCCTGTAATCCCAATACTGAGGAGGTGGAGACAGGAGGATCGCAGGTTCGAGGCCAGTTTTAGCAATTTAGTGAGACCCTGTTTCAAAATTAAAAAAAAAAAAGAGGCTGGGGCCGGGCGTGGTGGTGCACGCTTGTAATCCCAGTACTTGGGAGGCGGAGACAGGAGGATCCTGGTTCGCGGCCAGCCTCAGCTACTTAGTGAGGCCCTCCGCAACTTTGTGAGACCCGGTTTCAAAATATAGTATAAAAAATAGGGCTGGGGGTGTGGTTCGGAGGTAGAACGCCCCTGGGTTCAATCCCTGGTACCAAAAAAAAAAAAAAAAGAGGCTGGTGTTGTAGCTCAGTGGTAGAATGCCCCTGGGTTCAATCCTCAGTACTCCCCTCCTCTCCCTACACACAAAATAGAAAAGAAATAAAAAATGATATTAAGAGGAAACTACTGAAAGCCAAATAAACTATGGCATTTGGTTAATAGTAGTGTACTAGTGTTGGTTCTTTAGTTGTGACAAATGTACTATGGCAATGTAAGGTGTTAATAATAGGGTGAACTTGGTGAATGTGCATGGGAACTTGGTACTATCTCTGTAACTTTCTGTATGTCTCAAACTATTCCAAAATTAAAAAAAAACCTGTTTTAAAAATCCGCTTAAGCCAGGCATGGTGGCTTATGCCTGTAATCTCAGTACTTGGGAGGCTGAGACAGGAGGATCGCAGGTTCAAGGACAGCCTCAGCAACTTAGGGAGACTCGCAGTAACCTAGCAAGAGAGACACTGTTTCAAAATAAAAAATAAAATAGGTCTGGGGATGTAGCTTGGAGGTAGAATGCTCCTGGGTTCAACCCCCAGTACCACAAAAATAATTAAATAAATAAATAAATAAAATAAAAATCTGCTTAATAGGAAGCTGGGGTTGAGAATCACCTGCATAGGAATCTGCTTACATTGTATCAGAAAACAAAAAGCCCCTGTGAAGCCTGGCGTGGTGGCACATGCCTGTAATCCCAGTATCTGGGAGGCTGAGACAGGAGGATCACCAGTTTGAGGACACCCTCAGCAAGTAGTGAGACTTTCATCAACCTAGCGAGAGCCTGTTTCAAAATAAAAATAGGGCTGGGGATGTAGCTTGGAGGTAGAATGCCTCTGGGTTCAATCCCTAGTACAAAAAAAAAAAAAAAAAAAAAAAAAAAAAAAAAA
>PVJS01010361.1:0-18123 GCA_004027185.1 Glis glis | reverse complement strand
CTGCAGTAGTCTGTTTCCCTGGCTGTCATCTCACATACTCAGCCAAGTGCATGCTCTTGACCCAGGGTGTCTACATTTGAACACGACCTCCCAGCCACACCTGGACTTTGGGGTTTTTAGTTCTAATGGAGATGGTAATAGACCTATATCTCAAAGGGTTCTGTGAGGGTTTCCATTAATACATGCTAAGTGACCAGAAATGTTAGCTGCTCTTTTCTCTAAATAGCAAGTATCAAACTAAATAACACAAAGAAAGACTGTCTAAAGAATAATATTAGCCAGGCATGGTGGCACATGCCTGTAATCCCAGTACTTGGGAGGTTGAGACCGGAGGATCGCAGGTTCAAGGCCAGCTTCAGCAACTTAGCAAGACCCTGTTTCAAAATTAAAAAAAAAAAATAGGGCTGGGGGTGTAGCTCAGAGGTAGAATGCCCCTGAGTTTAGTTCCCAGTAACACACACACACACACACACACACACACACACACACACACGAATACTGATATTAGGGAATAAGCAGGGGGCATTATAGTGTGGAATGTGCGTGCCTTGTAAACCATGGGTGTATTCAAAGGGGGTGGGGTAAAGGCAAAATGAGGAGAATCACATACATTATTCTGAAACAATAATCCTTGGCCACAGGATTGATAGCAAGGGTGTTCAAGGATAGATCACAAAAGTGGCATCAGCCCAAGGTTGAATGGACACTGTTAGGCAGACATCCTTGCAGAAATGCTTCCTGTATAAAGTTTCAGGGATCTTTGTTCAGTGTTGTAGTTCTGGCAGGGTCTCTTGTGATAGTTCTTGTTGTCAGGATACGTGAAAAAGACCCCATCCCTTTACAGCCTCCCAGCTTTATTTATTTTATTATTATCTTTTTTGTTCAACCTTGACACAAGTGACTCCATTTGGATTCTGATGGCTTTTTTTTTTTTTTTTTTTTTTTTTTGCGGTACCGGGGATTGAACTCAGGGGCGTTCTACCTCGGCGCTATGCACCCAGCCCTATTTTTTTATACTTTATTTTGAAACCAGGTCTCACGAAGTTGCGGAGGGCCTCACTAAGGAGAGAGAGAGAGAGAGAGAGAGAGAGAGAGAGAGATATGACGGCTTTTATTCTGAAGATATTTGCACGTAGATTCTACCGTTTATACTTTCCTGGAAGGATTGTTGGTGATCGGGAAAGCGCTTGTCAGGAAGATGTCCAGTGAAATTGATGGTGAAATCATGTTGATATAGTTCAGAAATCATTGGCATTTGAGAACTTCCAGGATAATCTCCCATTCTTTTCCAATTCCTTTATTTCTACTTGTCTACTGCTTTCTTCCCCCCACCAAAGTCATGTATAATTTGTCCATAGCATGCAAATAGCATTTAACACACTATCTTATAATTTTTTTTTGCGGTACTGGGGATGGAACCCAGGGACATTCTACCTCTGAGCTACACCCCCAGCCCTATTTTATTCTTTTATTTTGAAACAGGGTCTCACTAAGTTGCGGAGGGCCTCACAAGTTGCTGAGGCTGGCCACGAACCTGTGATCCTCCCATCTCAGCCTCCACTATCTTATAATTTATTTATGTGTCTTCTCCCATAGAATGTTTTCAGTGCCTAGTTGGGCGCTGTGGGTGCCAGGGGCATATTGTGGAGTTAATGTCTTCTCTGCCTTGCACCTGTGTAGGCCTGTCTCCATTTTCTTTCCACACAACCCCTCACCTGTCACTACACCTCCCCACTCTCCAGACCTCTCTTTTTCTTCTTCCACCTCCTTATTTCACATCATTTCCCCGCCTGCTTCTTCACCTGCACCATCAGTCACAGGTATATTCCCGAGGGACAGAAGAACAAGACAGATCATGAAGCCCTTCACCTGTGAACAGAATCCTGGGAGGCCGAACCGGTGGCTCCAGTGTGGGCCCTGGAGGAATCTGCTGCCCTCTGCAGAATAGCAAGCAGCCAGCTTTTCCGTAGTGTCATGACTTCTATCTCCTTTTGCTCTTTTCTTTTCCTTTTCAAGCACTGTCTACAGTCACCTCTGATAAACATTCCCCCTCTTTCTATTTTGGGCTTATTTGTATCTTTCCTGAACTGAATTTACTTTTTAGTTCTTTGCTTTTTGTGGCATCGGGGATGGAACCCAGGGCCTCACTTATGCTAAGGATGCGCACGGCCACTGAGCTACATCCCTAGCCCCTCACCTCAGCTCTATCCTTCAGTCCTTATGATTTCTAGCTCCGTTTTAAATTTCTTAATCTCCAAGGGTCAGTGGCAAGAAAGAGCTCTTGTTTCTCTCAACTGTGTGACCTTGACCAAATGACTTAACATTTCTGAGTTTGTTTTCCTTGTCCTGTAAAATGGATAAAATTCCTACTTGTTTTCTTCAGATGGTTGTTTGGAGACTCAGATAAGATAATGGACAACACAGACTTGTAGACAAATAGATGGAAGAAAGTATAGGAAGTTTCGCTTCTTTCATCCGCTGGCTCATTCCTTCCATCTGTGTGTTTCCTTAAGGATGGATTGTGTTTAGGAAGTCTGTATTTTTTCCATAGCCTTCTTATGTGCACCAGAGTGGAAACCTCCAGCTGCTGTGTGTTCTCTAGTTGCTATTTTGTGTTTGGTTCAGTTAATTCCTAAATCTAAATCCCGTCCTTTGGTGCCTTCACTTTCTAGCCTGCATTACTAAACCTTTTCCTCTGGCGTTCCTCCCATGTGTCGTGTTAAATAAATGATTTATCATTGCATGGTGACCTTGCATATTTGTACATTGTCTGTACAGACTTGATATATATTATCTTGTATAGATACATATGCTATACATACATATATATATATATATATATGAGAGAGAGAGAGTGTGTGTGTGTATGTGTGTGTGTGTGTGAGAGAGACAGAGAGAGAGAGAGAGAGAGAGAGAGAGAGAGCTCTACCACTGAACTATACACATCCAGCCCTTTTTATTTTGAAACAGGGTCTTGCTAAATTGCTGAGGCTGGTCTCAAACTTGTAGTCCTATTGCCTCAGCCTCCCAAGTACTAGGATTACAGGTGTGCACCACTGCACCAGGCTGCAGATAATATATTCTTAAAAAATGGTTTTTTTTGGGGGGGTTTGAGGGCTGTAGAAAGCAAGGTTCTTCCTCCTCTTGTATTTTTTTAGTAGTTTCCCCAATAAAACATGATACAGATTAAGCGCTCAACAGATGCTTCTACTTAGACATGAAAGTGTAGATTTTTATAAATGAATTTGATCTTTTTAACCAATGGGTTTCTATTTAATTTGGATAGAAAAAGCCCTTAGATGTGGAGTTTATCAGCATCTGGCACTAATGTATATTATGTAGTCTATTTATAAAAACTTCACAGAGGACATTACAGTTAGAATTAACTTCTTATTATCAGTCACTAATCTTATTATACTTACGTGGAATAGAAGGGTTTATATTATTTGGATTTTCCTTCTTCTCCCCGATTAAAGTCTGAATGTTTTGACCACATGAACTTACTTTTGAATGTAAGGAAATATATCCTTGATATAGTTATAAAATTATGCTTGCCGGTATGGTGGCGCACGCTTGTAATCCCAGTACTTGGGAGGCTGAGACCAGAGGATCAGGGTTCGCGTCCAGCCTCAGCTACTTAGTGAGGCCCTCCGCAACTTAGTGAGACCCTGTTTCAAAATAAAGACTAAAAAGTAGGGCTGGGGGTGTAGCTCGGAGGTAGAATGCCCCCGGGTTCAATCCCCAGGACAGCAAAAAAAAAAAAAAATTATTCTTACTTTCTATAAGACATGATGTATCGTGTCCTCAGTAACTATGTAGTTGAGATACCTTCTTTTTGTGTTCTGGATGATGTTAGAATAATTAGAACTTTCTGATCAAAGATAATTTATCACTCTTCAGTATATATTTGTTTTTATAGAACTCTTGAGACTACTTGGGGAAAAAGATTTTTTTTTTTTTTTTTGCAGTACTGGGGATTGAACCCAGGGGCGTTCTACCTCCGTGCTACACCCCTGGCCCTATTTTTTAAACTTTATTTTGAAACTGGGTCTCATGAAGTTGCGGAGGGCCTCACTAAGTAAAGAGAGAGAGAGAGAGAGAGAGAGAGAAAGAGCTGAGGTTGGCCCCGAACCCGGATCCTCCGGTCTCCGCCTCCCAAAGTACTGGGATTACAAGCGTGCGCCACCACGCCCGGCTCCCAGCCCTATTTTTTATCCTTTATTTTGAAACCGGTCTCACGAAGTTGCGGAGGGCCTCACTAAGTAGCTGAGGCTGACCGCCAACCCGGATCCTCCGATCTCCGCCTCCCAAGTACTGGGATTACAAGTATGCGCCACCACGCCCAGCCCACAAGATTTGGATTTTTATTTATTTATTTATTTATTTATTTATTTATTTATTTATTATTATTATTATTTTTTGCGGTACCGGGGATTGAACCCAGGGGCGTTCTACCTCCACACTACACCCCCGGCCCTATTTTTTTTATACTTTATTTTGAAACTGGGTCTCACGAAGTTGCGGAGGGCCTAAGTAGAGAGAGAGAGAGAGCTGAGGCTGGCCGCGAACCCGGATCCTCCGGTCTCCGCCTCCCAAAGTACTAGGATTACAAGCGTGCGCCACCACGCCTAGCCTGGATTTTTATTGAATGAGCTCCCGTCGACCTACAGACCCTTGGTTAGTCATTATGGCTTTTTATTTTAGAGTTACATTTCTTAAAAATGTTTACTGCCTTCTTAATGCTTCCCAGGAACCAGCTCCTGAATTGCCAGTGTCTCAGGTAACAATTTAGCTACAGCCTTTAGTTTAGAGAATAGTTACTACTCTTTAGTCGTTGCTGTAGATTAGAAAATTTGCTGCATATCTGTCTACTTGTGCTAGAAAATTAGCCACATCTACCAGACTTTCTGTACCTTCTTATATACACAAATTATTATAGTTCCAATACTTTTGTATATATGAATAGTCTTATAGAACTAATGTGCTCTATTCACTGAGACTTGAAGCTTAAATAGAAAAGACCAAGATTGACCAGAAGGATGAGAAAAATAAAGACAGGTAAGGAGAATCATGGGCTTAGAAAGGGAGCCAGAGGTCAGCAGAGACACAAGTGTTTGGAAAAGCTGTGATAGGATAGGATGGTAGGTCCCCCCCCCCCCCGTGGTACTAGAGATTGAATCCAGGAGTGCTTTACCACTGAGCTACGCCCCCTGCCCTATTTCATTTTTTTTTAATAGGGTCTCATTAAGTTGCTGAGGGTCTTGCTGAATTGCTGAGGCTGGCCTTGAATTTGTAATCCTTCTGTCTCAACCTCCCACATACTAGGATTATAGGTGTATGCTACCATGCCCAGCTAGATAGTAGTATTTTTTGGTTTTCAAACAGGGTCTTACTAAATTGCCCAGTCTCGCTACTTTGCTGATGCTGTCCTTGAACCTGGGATCCTTCTGTCTCAGCCTCCCAACTCCTGGGAGGCATGTGCCACTATACCCTGCTGATAGTAGGTCTAAAGTAGAGTGGTCCAACTCTGCTTGGGAAGGTCTTGGTTTTAACTGACCTCACAGCTCTGAGAGATAGGAACCTGCCACAGGAAGGGAGGGAGAGCAGGCAGGCATTGGCCACACAGCCATGTGTGACCAAACCAACTTGGCTAGAGATGGAACTTAGCCAGAGACACTTGCTAACTACATGAGACCCAAGGGAATACATCAGAAGGAATCCCTGGGAGAGAGAAGGTCTGGTGAGGGGGACCCCTGGCCAATGAAACATTTAATTCAGAATGGTTTCCAGTAAGTCTGGGAATTAGGAGAAGGGATGTAGAGAGTTTTAAATCAGAGCTGTAGCCCGGGTGTGGTGGCGCACGCTTGTAATCCCAGTACTTGGGAGGTGGAGACTGGAGGATCGGGGTTCGTGGCCAGCCTCAGCTACTTAGTGAGGCCCTCTGCAACTTAGTGAGACCCTGTTTCAAAATAAAGAATAAAAAAATAGGGCCGGGGGTGTAGCTTGGAGGTAGAACGCCCCTGGGCTCAATCCCCAGTTCCGCGCACACACACACACACACACACACACACACACACACACAATCAGAGCTGTCAGTGTGGCCAGTTGTTTGCCTTGCCAAGTGAGATAGATCGTTAACAGTGTGTCATAGATAAATAAGTGATTTGGGCCCCATATGAGGTTCATGTAAGTAATGATTAAACCTTTTAGAATAGAAAGCAATGTGCAAAGTACTCTTATAGAGGCCTGTGTAGTATTAAACAGACACTATAAATAGGTTAAAATGCGGCACTCTGTTCTTTAAAAGGGATTATGATTCACAGATGAAAGGGAAATAACTGATATGATGATTATTTGTTTAGATTGGAAGAATCTATGCTTTTCCAGTTAAGAAGTTCCTAAGAAAGCCGGGCGTGGTGGCGCATGCTTGTAATCCCAGTACTTGGGAGGCTGAGACAGGAACATCATAGGTTTGAAGCCAGCCTCAGCAACTTAGCGAGGCTCTCAGCAACTTAGCGAGACCCTGTTTCCAAATAAAAAATAAAATAGGGTTGGGAGTGTAGCCCGGATATAGAAGGCCTCTGGGTTCCATCCCCAGTACCACACACACAAAAAAGAAGTTCCTAAGCACCTATTTGTTTTTTTTCCCCCTTTTTTTGTAGTATTGGTGATTAAACCCAGGTGTGTTTCTACCTCTGAGCTACATCCCCAGCCCTATGTTATTTTTTTTTAAATTTTGAAACAGGCTCTCAGTTGCTGAGGGCCTTGCTATGTTGCAGAGACTGGCCTTGAACCTATGATCCTCCTGTCTCAGCTTCTCAAGTACTGGGATTACAGGCGTGCATCACCATGCTGGCTCATGTATTCTTATTTTTATTGATTTTATAGTACTTCTAGTACATAAATATGCAAATACATTTGCATAGATAACTCATTTTTTTTTTTGCGGACCGGGGATTGAACCCATGGGCGTTCTACCTCCGCGCTACACCCCCGGCCCTATTTTTTATACTTTATTTTGAAACCGGGTCTCACGAAATTGTGGAAGCCTCACTAAGGAGAGAGAGAGAGAGAGACAGACAGACAGACAGACAGACAGGGAGAGACAGAGAAAGAGCTGAGGCTGGCTGCGAACCTGGATCCTCCGGTCTCTGCCTCCCAAAGTACTGGGATTACAAGCTTGCGCCACCACGCCCGGCTGATAACTCATTTTAAACTATACAATTCTATCATTTATTAACAAGTTAAATGTGTCTGATAAAAATTTATGGTTTTATTCAAATTCAAGGGGCAATTTGAGATTACTGTGCATGCTTTAATATGTTTTTTCTTTTTAGACAGGCAAAGGATTTTAGGGCTGTAAAATACACTTGGCTTATTTCCAAAATTAAAAAAATATTTTTTAAAGCCAAAGCCCCATCTGCTGTTTTCATGGAAATCTCAATAATAGTTCACATTGCCAGGAGTAGTTCTTTGAATATAGTCTGATGTTTAATCAAGCAGTGATATATGATTTTCAAGGTCATTTTTTGTTAGAACAGAAGAAAACTCTTGAAGATTAGTTTTTCTCAAACACTGATACAATTTACAATTGAATAATGGTTAGAGGAATAATGGTTAGTGTTTGTTTGTTTGTTTTTAATGGCACTGGAGATTGAACCCAGGGGCATTTTACCTCTGAACTACACAGCCCTATTTTTTTCCCCTTGAAACAGGGTTTCACTAAGTTGCAGTAGACCTCACTAAATTGCTGAGGCTGGCCTTGAACCTGCGATCCTCCCGTCTCAGCCTCCCAAGTACTGGGATTACAGGTGTGTGCCACACCTGGCTTGAGTTGATTTTATTACAGATCTTTAATTATCAAAAATTCACATAATTGGTTCCATTTCCTAAGAATTAAATTTTAAAAATTGAAACAAATGTAAGTCTGTATTTTTTTTGTTTTGCGGTACTGGGAATGGAACCCAGGGGCATTCTACCTCTGAGCTACACCCTCAGCCCTATTTATTCTTTAATTTGAGACAGGGTCTCACTAAGTTGCAGAGGCCTCACTAAGTAGCTGAGGCTGGCCGCGAACCCAGATCCTCCAGTCTCAGCCTCCCAAGTACTGGGATTACAAGCATGTGCCACCATGCCCAGCTAATAAGTCTGTATTTTGAATAACTGTACTCTTTAAAATATTTTATTGGTGCTTTGTTATTGTATATGATAGTGAGAGTTATAGGAAACAGTAGATTGTGTGTGTGTGTGTGTGTGTGTGTGTGTGTTGCTGGGGATTGAACCCAGGGATGTTCTACCTCTGAGCTAAATCCCCAGCCCTGTTTATTTATTTATTTGCTTTTGTGGTACTGGGGATTGAATCCAGGAGCATTCTACCTCTGAGCTATACTCCCAGCCCTATTTTATTTTTTATTTTGAAACAGGGTCTCACTGAGTTGCTGAGGACCTCTCTATGTTGCTGAGGCTGGCTTCAAACCTGTGATCCTCCTGTCTCAGCCTCCCAAGTACTGGGATTACAGGCATGTGCCACCACTCCTGGCTTTATTTTCCATTTTGAAACAGGGTATTGCTAAGTTACTGCTTGTTCAGCCTCAAACCTGCGATCCTCCTGTCTCAGCCTCAACAGTGAATTCTTACAGAATAAAACAAGATGTTCCTGTTTGACTTCTGAAGTATTTATTCATTTGGTGGGGAGGGATTATTGGATTCACTTTCCTATGTTTTGCTTAGCCTAATATAAAAAATTTGTATCTCTTTAATATTTAAGAGTCCGGAAGGGGGATGGAGCCTAGAAGCAGGATGGATTGGACTGTGAAATAGCAGCCCAAACCTAAAAATAGTTAAAAATAAAATATGTGCATGGATGATTAATACCCAACTATATAAATGATACCTAATTAGTAAAACTTGGCTTTTAAAACTTGATTTAACTGGGACTCTAAGTCATAATTCTGAAGCTTCATTAGCTCTTCATCATCAGGATCAAACTCCCCATACCTCACTGTGGCATACAAGACGCATCATCTGGCCTCGGCCTTTTGCTCCACAGCCTGACCACTCCCTCTGTGCAACCTGACTGGTGAACCATACTCAACATTAGAGGAGTTTTCACCATGAGCCCAGGAGCCAGCCTACCTTTGCCCCATTGGCCAAACTCTTACACCCCTTGCCTCCCTCAGGCAGCCTTTCCTCTTGCCTTCCATAGCACACTCCTTTTTTTTTGTTTTTGCGGTACCGGGGATTGAACCCAGGGGCGTTCTACCTCCGTGCTACACCCCCGGCCCTATATTTTTTTACTTTATTTTGAAACCGGGTCTCACGAGGTTGCGGAGGGCCTCACTAAGTAGAGAGAGAGAGAGAGAGAGAGAGAGAGAAAGAGAGACAGGGAGAGAGAGAGAGAAAGAGAGAGAGAGAGCGCGCGCGTGCGCTGAGGCTGGCCGCGAACCTGGATCCTCCAGTCTCTGCCTCCCAAAGTATTGGGATTACAAGCGTGCGCCACCATGCCCGGCCAGCACACTCCTTTTTATTTGTATTTTTGTTATTACCTTTTCCTGTTATACTGAAAAATTTTCAAGCTAAAACTAGAATAGTGATGTATTCGTTTTTGTTTATTCATTTATTCATTTTGCTTTATTCATTCCTGGGACTACAGTAGGGATATGGGAAAGAACCAGGAGAGCCCACATCCTGCTTTGCTGTTGCGACAGAAAATGCTGCCATCCTTCTTTCTATCTATCCACCAGAGTCCTGAGCAAAGAATGCTCCTTTGAAAATTTAAAGCTATCAGATCCACGTAGGGCAGTATGAACTGTGGAGATTTAAGATAGATACATCAGGATTGCTTATTTCCATCTTTGAAGTAAAATTAAACCATTAGTTCAGGCCAGTGATGATTTCCCAGGCCCCTGGGAATAGCTCTATAGATTGGACACTTTCCTGATCTTCTATGAGTCAAAACCTCAGATTGTTTTTATACCTTGGTGGCTGCCACAGTTAGATGCAATTCCAATTGGAATTGATTTTTTCAAAAAGAACAAATTAGTTCTTTGAGTTCATATTCTACTTCAATTGTGTAAAATTCACACATAACATTTGAAACATTTTGTTATAAGTTATCTGGTGATAATTCAGGAAACCCCAACCATAAAGTACAAGCCAAAAAGTCAATCATCTAGCCAAATGTAATTTCACTTTAGAACTGAAATTGATTGTGAAGGCAGCCTTTTAAAATTCCCATTAAATGAAAGCATGACATTTTTGTTTTCTTTTTAAAAAATGTTCATATATGCATTCCAATTACTTGAGTTCACAAAAGGGTATATCTACTTTCCAATTTGTGTCAAACCTATTTTCTCTACTACATACATGTCAACTATTACACACTGCTTTGCTTTGTCATTTAATCTACTAGGTGCTATGTTCAGGAAAATTAGGATCGTGTTTTAATCTTCCCATGTTTCTTGCTCAGAAGCTAGCCTGATGCTATATAATTAGGAGGTGCTCAATGAATATAGAATAGCTGAATAAATGCATCTTGGGTTCGTTGTGCAAAGTTTTTGTGGACCTCCTGTGGCTCCCAACTGTTCTATCTCAGCCCCCTTGCTTTCATGCAGTCTGCTTCACAGCCAGATCCCTAGTATACAGAGCCCTAATCCCTCCTCCAGTTTCCCTTGCTGCAGCTCCCTTTAGACTCTAGAGTCAGGTCTATGCTGCTGCTTCAAGAGTTGCCTTCTTCCAGCTGGGTGTGGTGGAGCACGCTTGTAATCCCAGTACTTGGGAGGCTGAGACCGGAGGATCCGGGTTTGTGGCCAGCCTCAGCTACTTAGTGAGGCCCTCCACAACTTAGCGAGACCCTGTTTCAAAATACAGAATAAAAAAATAGGGCTGGGGGTGTAGCTCGGAGGTAGAATGCCCCTGAGTTCAATCCCTAGGTTTTCTGTTGACTAGATGATAAAGTTACCAGTGTTGATTAGTTATTTGAATCAAGAGAAACTGATCTTAGCTTGTGTCAACAAACACTTCTTGAATACCTGTTATGTCCAAAAACTATAGATAGGTACTATGGAAAATTCAAAAGTGAATAAGATAAAAAGTATTGGGGCAGAGAGGGCTAACATATGTCCAGATAATTCTAGTGTTTGTCAAGTATAGTAAATGCATGAGATTTAGAGGCATAAAGAGAAGACTCTGAGAAAGACAAGGATGATAAGTTTAAGAATCAGAGAAATTTTTGTGGAAGTCTTCACCCTGAAGGAGGAAGACAGAGCAAAAGAGTGGTTGTAGATTTATTAATTTGTTTTCAAATTATTATCCTTGTAAAATTTTCTCTAAGGGTCTTTTGCTTATGAAAAGCAATGTTAGGAGACTGCCGGATACTTACCACACTCTTTTCTAGGTAATTGGTATATTGGTCATTTTAAATTTTTTGCCTTCTTAGTTTTTTGACATAGCCCTTTTGTTTGAGTCAGCATTCTCACCACTGTAATCCAAAACACCTGACCACCACAATTGAAAGGACGGAGATTTATATGATCACAGTTCTGCAGATGTCAGGGGTTCAGTCCATGTTAGGCCAGGTTACATGGGCAAAGCTCAGGGCATGGTGGCGGGGGCAGATAGAAAGAGAGAGAGCAAAGGGGCTCTGGTCTCACATCACTGAGGCCAGAAGCAAGAGAGAGCAAGCAAGGGGAATTCAAGGTCATGAGCACAGTACCCAAAGCCACACTCCCAGTGACTCACCTCCTCCAGCCACACTCCACCTGCCTAGATTACCACCCAGTAAATCTATTACAATGGATTTATCCACTGATGGGATTACAACCCTCATGATTTAATTATATCAACTCTGACCATCAATACATGAGTTCTTTCAGGGGGACATTCTAAACCATAATACCTTTACATGGTAAATATGTTTAATAAAAATGAAATAATGGTAATAAAAGATGGCTAGCTTCTATAAGCTATGTAGTATTTTGAATGCTATTTTAATACATACTTATTTATGGTTTTTAGGCAGCTTGGATTTTAAAAGCACGAGCGCTAACTGAAATGGTATATATAGATGAAATTGATGTAGATCAGGAAGGAATTGCAGAAATGATTCTGGATGAAAATGCTATTGCTCAAGTTCCACGTAAGTATTAGTTCTTCATTTAAGTTAATGGAATGCTATCAGAAAGAGGAATATTATATATAGGAGGAATATGTGTACGCATGTTTCTATATTTTATATAAACATCTGTAGCTAAGCATTATACACATGAGGCATGTATATTTATGAAAAAATTACTTTGAGTAAATGGTTTCTATTCTGCTTTATAGTACAAAGGCTTTCCTTCCACAGTTCAGTTATGTTACCTTAAACTTAGGGTGTGAGCTTGATGTATAAAAATTTCTGGTAAAAGATATGTATTTTAAAATATTTTACAAAATGTATTCTACTTGAACTGCTTATCTAATATATCAGAGGATTGTTTATCTGGGAATCTAAACACAGGAAGCTTCCAAACAACAGAAGTGTTCTAAAAAGATTTTTTAAAAATGACTATTTGAAAACATTTCTTAATTTGTAATCAGAGATGATTTGCTCCGCTTCTTGATGTGAGGTGTTAAGGTGATTGCTGGGCTGTGATGTCTGACTGGGATTGTCACAGGCCCAGCCCCCTGCTTGCAGGTGCGGTGGTGCAAATGGTACTGGGTAATTACCAGGACATCTGGTGGTTTTGCTGGTAATTTATTAGTTGTTAGAGTTCTCAGTTATTTGTATATTTTGGAAGGCAATAACTGTTTTAAACCTTCAAAAGGAAGTTGAGAAAAAATACATATGTTTCATATTAAAATGTCTTTCTTCCTCATTACTTTGGTCTTTTAGAGGTAAAATACCTAAATTCTAGATATGGTTGATAAATGAAGTTGAGAAAAAAATTCATATGCTTCATGCTCATGTTATAATGCCTTCCCCATTACTTTAGTTTTTTTGAGGTAAAATATCTAAATTCTAGATATGGTTGATAAATGATCTTTTACTGAGAGAACTTTGTATGAAAGTTAATCTGTGAGTATAGAACCATTATTTTGAACTTTGGAGCCTACTAGTCTTGAATTCGAATCTAAGCTATACTAATAGGTTGACCTGTTTACTTAACTGTGTCAACCTTTGGTAGATGGATTAATACTACCTACCTTACAGACTTTGTGTCAAGAGTAAATGTGATAACATAAGTAATGTGATAGGTCCTCATTGAACATTAGTCTCAAACATATTTCCCTAAAATACATTTCCTGCTATTAATGTCTTTTTCACCAGGCCAGCACAGTTCTGAAAATTAGATTGGCTGACAGTTTTCACAGATTAGTAAATAATATATAAACTGAATTTGCCATCTCATCTCCTAGGCCCTGGAACATCTTTGAAACTCCCTGGAACTAATCAGCCAGGAGGGCCGAGTCAAGCTGTCAGGTAGATACTTCTATTTCATTACTTCTGCCACTAAATGTTGACCAGACTGTATGAGAGTTTTTCCTTAATCAGTCGTCTTTGTATTATACCGATTTACTATCCTCACAGGCCAATCACTCAAGCTGGAAGACCCATTACAGGTTTCCTTAGGCCCAGCACACAGAGTGGAAGGCCAAGCACCATGGAGCAGGCTATCAGGACACCCAGGACCGCCTACACAGCGCGCCCCATCACCAGCTCATCTGGCAGATTCGTCAGGCTGGGGACGGTGAGATCTGGCCGCTTTCCTATAGCCTTGTATTGTCCAAGTAATTTTCTGTTGTATAATTTTCTACTGTTGATGTAGTGGAGAAGTATACGGAAAATTTTGAAGGTGATTCTTTTTACTTATGTTGCCTTTATAGTTTTATGTATATTAAATTCAATTTGTGTTTCAAGACAAAGTTTCAGGTTTTTCCTCTATCATTTTTTCTCTTCATAGGCTTCCATGCTTACAAGTCCTGATGGACCATTTATAAATTTATCTAGACTGAATTTAACAAAATATTCCCAGAAACCTAAATTGGCGAAGGTATGTACTTAAAATGATTTTAAAGTGTAAAGTAATGTTAGAGGTATGATAGTAATGGCAATGTAGGAAATAGATAAAAATTTATAAAGGAAAGGCCATGCTTGAATGAAGTGGAAATTTCCAGTTACTATAATATGTAAAAATTCTCTTAGTTCTGGATTAAGGAAAGTCATTCAGAAGCAAATTACATATACTCATTATTATAGGAAGCTTTTTTTCTCTGATAATGAACAGTAAATTGTGCGTGTGTGTCTGTGGTATTGGGTCTCATGCAAGAATAGTAATTTTTAACAAAGAAAGCAAGTATGCAGTATCATCTTAATAGGATAAAGCTTAAGAGGTTGTGTGTGTGTGTGTGTGTGTGTGTGTGTGTGTGTGTGTGTGTGTATTTTTCAGCTTGGACTATTCTCAGAAAAATATTTTTCTATTCTTACAGTATTTTAGGACTATAAAAAGGATGACGGCCCTGGCTGTACATTAGAGTCATCCAGGGTTTTAAAACAATACAGTGGTGAAGCCAGGGCTTCACCATCCCCCACCTCCTCGATTCTGACTTAATGGGTCTGGTCTAGGGCCCCCATGTGTTTCCAGTGGGCAGTTAGGCTGAGTAGCCCTCTGTTAAAAAAACCCTGAGTGTTGTGAATGACACTGTTACTATAAGTGCCATGTAAGAAGTAGCTTTAAAAATTAAGCCAAAAAATTCCACTTCACCTATATTCTACTGTTTCAGAAGGAACTTCCATATTTGTCATGTCTAAATTGTCATTATGAAGTCATAATTATGCAATGTATGCAGAAAGTATAAAAAACTGGCTTAATCTGTTTTATGATGATCCTAACATTAGTCTTTTCATTTGTCTCTTTTTAATAAAATAATATATGTAATATGAAGGAAAAACAGATCCATTCTTTGAGCTTTCCAGTTTGTAGTCTGTAAAAATGGGAATCAGATATAAATAGCAAACTTTAAAAATGGTTGATTCTACTAAATGATGGCAAGATCCTTTAGTTATAACTGTTCCAGGCACTTAAGAGCATCTTGATTTTTTTTTTGATTCAAACAAACTTTGGGTTTTTTTATAACAATGAAGTGCTTTTATTAAAATAAAACCAAGTATATTTTTGGCATTTTCCCCCTCACAGGCCTTGTTTGAGTATATCTTTCATCACGAAAATGATGTTAAGACTGTAAGTTTTGAATTCATGCTATTTTCTTTTATTATAGTTTTTCTGACTTTGGGGGTGTAGATTCTGAAATGTTCTACTTCTTACCTTATAAATGAATGAGACTATTAAGATTGGAGTATAACTAATACTTTCAAATCCATTCTTAGTTTCAGGGGATCATATGTATAAATATAGAAGTGACAAGAACTGTGTCTGATTCATCGAGTATGTAGTTCTTCTTTAAAGGAAAAGATATAGATAATTGAGCATACTGCATAATATGCTTGTGTTAAAGTTGATTCTTTACACCATTAGTTAGCATTATTGGTCCATTTTTCTTTAATCCATGTAATGTATTAATGGTTTACTAATTAATATGTATATTTCTGGGTTTTTTATAGTGTACCCTTCTGCCCCACCTTTAACATTTTATGACTGAAGGTTTCAAACATAGAACAGTAAAAAGAAGCCGGGCATGGTGGCACACACTTGTAATCCCAGTGCTTGGGAGGCTGAGACAGGAGGCTCACAGGTTCAAGACCAGCCTCAGCAAGTTAGTGAGACCCTTAGCAACCTAATGAGATCCTGTTTCAAAAAGCAAAAAACAAAAAGGACTGGGGTATAGTTCAGAGATAGAATGCCCCTGGGTTTCAACTCCCAGTACCATACACACACATACACACACACGCACCAAAAAAAAAAAGAATACTATAAGATCCTGTATCACCTGTCACTAAGTTTCAGCGACAGTCAATCATCTTGGTAGCTTCTCAACAAAGAATTCTGAGGTTACACGCATATGAGTTTCAAATTTGTTATAATTTTTATGTGCTAATATGTAAATGAGCAGAAACCTCACAAATTTTGTCAAATCAAATGAAGTTAATTCTGCATTTTCCTCATAGTTCAGGGGAAAAGCTTTATATCCATATGTTAAGTAGTCAAGAAAATAAAAATGTTTTCCTCAGTTGTGTTTTCTATGTGTCAATCACAATGAAATGCACTAGGAGAACTAATAAAAATGTGATACTTTATCTTGCTTCTACAAGCCGTGCCTTCTAGCTGAGGAAATAAAATCAACATAAATGAAACAATTAATGAGGTAATTGCCAAACTGAAATTGCTACCAAGTGGCAAAAGGAAAAGTTTAGAAGGGGTGATGTTAGTGAAGATCCATAAAAGAAGTAGGATTTTATGGAAAGGGGGGAAAAGAAAGGTGAAGAAATGGCAAAAACATGAACAGAATATGGAATCAGAAATAAATAGTTCCTTCCTAAAAAGAGGAAGAGCACCAGAGAGACATTTAAAGAAAGAAGTGACAGAACTTGATGATTTGATATTGGGGATAAAAGAAAGAGACACAGATTAAATCTGCCACCTAAGGATGTCATGAGAATGATGGTTTTACTAACAGAAATGGGACTATTAGGGAAGACAGTTTGTAAAGAAGCTCATAATTCACTTAAAGACATATACTGTGTGTATTGAGAGATGTGGCACTAAGATGTAGGTGAGAGTCGGGGTCAGATATTCAGAGCATGGGAGTTATTTATGATGAAGTGTTCATAGATGTGGTCATGTAGAGAAAAGAGGAAAGTAAGGTTGGGGCAACTGAGAAACCATGCATATTTCTGTAAATAAAAGTCAGCCAGTTTAACTAAACATAAAGCTGGCCAGAGACTTTCAGTATGATGATATATAAAAACATATAGTCGTCAGGCGTGGTGGCACACGCTTGTAATCCCAGTACTTTGGGAGGTGGAGACCGGAGGATCTGGGTTCGCGGCCAGCCTCAGCTCTCTCTCTCTCTCTCTCTCTCTCTCTCCCTGTCTCTCTCTCTCTCTCTACTTAGTGAGACCCTCCACAACTTCGTGAGACCCGGTTTCAAAATAAAGTATAAAAAAATAGGGCCGGGGGTGTAGCGCGGAGGTAGAACGCCCCTGGGTTCAATCCCAGGTACCACAAAAAAATATATATATATATAGTCATACTATCACTAAAAGAAACATTGAAATACTATTCCATTTCATAAATGAGTAGATCTCAAGCCAGGCGTGGTGGCGCACGCTTGTAATCCCAGCACGTGGGAGGCTGAGACCTGAGGATCTGGGTTTGCAGCCAGCCTCAGCTACTTAGTGAGGCCTCCACAACTTAGTGAGACCCTGTTTCAAAATAAAGAATAAAAAATAGGGCTGGGGGTGTAGCTCGGAGGTAGAATGTCCCTGGGTTCAATCCCCAGTACCACACACACACACACAAAATGAGTAGATCTCTAATTACTAGATTATCATAAAACTATTCTCTTGTGTTTTGAAGATTAATTCGTTTACTGAAGAGACAACTGTGCTATTGTCTAATATCTCTTTTTGAGCCATTCCACTGTGCCAGGAGCAGTCCCAGTTCTGAGGTCACAGAGGGAGGCAGGCAGGCAGGCAGGCAGACAGGCAGGCAAAATCTGTTCTTTTGGAGATTATATTCTGGTCAGGCAAGAAGTAAAACCAATAAGCAAATTTTAAAAATGTGTAAAGTGTCCTGGTATAATAAGTACAATAACGGCAAAAAAGCAGGTAAGCAGGTGAGGGAATAATTAATGATGGGGAAGGGTGCTATTTTGGATGAAGTTGGGACGTCCACTCTGACAAGAGAACATTTATACAGTGACTTGGAGGAAGGAGCCATGCAGTATGTGTAGTAACAGCATTTCAGTCAGGGAGAACGTTGCCTGCACAGGGCCTGAGTAGAAGCGCGCTTGGGTTGCTCTAAGGACTAGCAAGAAGTCAGCGTGGCTGGAGTGAGGCCTGAAAGGAGGAAGCGTTGTCGGTGACGAGTTCAGAAGCTAGACAGATCATATGCTATTTTGTAGGTCATGGAGGTGATGTCTTTATTAATAAAATCATCTTGAGGGTGTTGTTTTGCATCTTGT
>PVJS01010360.1:0-48208 GCA_004027185.1 Glis glis | reverse complement strand
GCTCTTCCGATCTCCGGGGATTGAACACAGGGGCGTTCTACCTCCGCGCTACGCCCCCGGCCCTATTTTTTATACTTTATTTTGAAACCGGGTCTCACAAGGTTGCAGAGGGCCTCACTAAGGAGAGAGAGAGAGAGACAGGGAGAGACAGAGAGAGAGAGCTGAGGCTGGCCGCGAACCCGGATCCTCCGTTCTCTGCCTCCCAAAGTACTGGGATTACAAGCGTGTGCCACCACGCCCGGCTTCTTCTTCTAGTAAAGTTTTATCACAGAAAGTAATATTTTCTTTAGTACAATTGGGTAAAGTTATAGCTTCCTAATTCATAAGTATATAATTACTTTATTTCATGCCAAAAAACACTAAAAAGGATATTTATATATTACATATTGACAGTTGTGCTTTGTCAATAAGGTTCAGAATAACCTAAAATATTAACACCCCTCTTGTCAAACAGAAGAGAAAAAATAAAGTTGTATTCAATAGTAAAGGTTTTACCTTGTATTGTCTCATTTCATTATATGAAAAATGTCAAAAAGTTTAAAATAAAGACAAACACTAAGTTGAACTGATTATTTACTAAGCAAGAGATAGAGTTAAAGTTATTATATTAAATATAAGTATTAATTATCTACTGTTTACAATGATTTTGTAAGAAAGAAAAACAATCTTTTCTTTCTAAGTTACAAGATCACGTAAACTGTCAGGCTTCCATTTTGTAACTGTAGCTTAGGGATCCATTTTGTCTATATGTTCCACTCCCCAATGTACTGGTTTCATGTTTCTCCTTTTATAAAATCTGCCCGGGGAAAACCAGCTAATGAGATTAGATTGTGAAGTCTTATTCCAGCCAATGAAGGACAGTTCAGTGGTCTATGAATTAGGGGGATAAATGGCTGAGCAGACTGTCCGTTCAGTGTGCTTACACCCTTCTGCACAAAAGTAAATTGCCTTGCCTAGTTACTTTTGGTTTCATGAGTTTTTATTTGTGGCTTCCCTAAAATCCATTTCTAACAATTTATTATTCAAAAATTCATTCCTAGCCAGGCGTGGCTTGTAATCCCAGTACTTGGGAGGCTGAGACCAGAGGATCAGGTTTGTGGCCAGCCTCAGCTACTTAGTGAGACTCTCTGCAACTTAGTGAGACCCTGTTTCAAAATAAAGAATAAAAAATAGGGCTGGGGGGGTAGCTTGGAAGTAGAATGCCCCTGGGTTCAATTCCCAGTACCGCCAAAAATATAACAAAACAACAACAACAACAACAAAAGATTCTTTCCTACTTGTGTATATATAGATATTCAGTCAAGATATTATTTTAGCTATACATTTCCTAAAAATATTTACTTCATATTTGTTCTCATAAGTTTCTTATTATACACAATAATTTATATCAAGAACACCAGAAATTGATTTTGTGTTTTTGAAATATTGAAAAAAATATAAAATTTTATTGATTCTTCTTTCAATTTCACAAATCAATTATACCAAATAACATGAAATATGAAAACATAACCTTTAGGTATATAAAAATTAATATACTTCCCTAAACCCCCAGTCAATTATAAGAATATAAGAAGAAAATGAGTTTTGATCAAAATAAGTTACAAAAAAGCACTTATAATTTTTTTTGTCTTTCTGAGTAAAATGAGTGCTACAGCAGATAAGAAATATCCACCTCACCAATTTCATCTTCTCTATTTTTATTTTTTGTTCTTTTGTGTATTTTATTATTTTTATTATTTTAATGTATCATGTTATTTTCTACCCAGTAAAAATAGTACATTTTTGCCTTCTACCAGGTGAAAATTTAAAATACTAGAAACACTTAGAGGATTAAAGATGGCAGAATAGAGGAAGACAGAGTATTTTGGTTGCTCTGAGACTCGAAACTTAATCAGCAGGAAGACTGCTTCTGGCAAGAGAAGAAAAGCAGTCAGAATTCAACAGAAGAAAGACAGTAGAAATTTGTTGGGATTGGATGCAGCACAGAGAGGACTGAAAAGAAATCCACGAGTCTCATCTATGGAGTGGAAGGTAGAGGCGGGCACTATCTTGGCATGCCCTTGCTGGGCATGACCCAGCAGCTTTCATAGATTAACTCCAGCAAAGAAGAAGCAGAATCTTGTCTACCCAATGATTGCAGAAAATCATCATCAAAAGTAATCACAATCTTCTCTCCACACTAGATTACCTCAAGACTGCAACTCCCCGAAGTGCCTAGCCAAATTGCCCAGTGAACTCCTGCATCTGCAGCTGTACTCAGACCAAGAAGCAACAGGAACTTGCTGCAGGAACCCCAGTGACCACACCCTACCTCATCAAGACCACTGTGAATCTATAGACCAACCACCCTAATCGCCCAGCGAACTCCTGTGGCTGCAGCTGAACCCTTCTTTTCCTGTAGGGACCCAAGCAGTACTCCTCAGGATGCAGAGTTTACAAACTGTGCCAGTATGTATAGCTACAGGGACTTGCATGACAACAAACAGAACCATGGGGTCTGTGAGTTTGAAAATCATGCCTCTGGTGTGGTGGAGAGGGGTTACAGTTGGACCAACAGACATGTGAATTAGCAGACAGTTCCTAGGGACACTTGGGTGAGTGAGACCTAGGATAAGTAATTCACCACACCACTGCAGGGTTTGCAGCAATCACCACAGGACCACCAGCAGTACAGACAAACTCAAAAGTCTGATTATGTAAGACAGATTCATTGGGGCAAATATATACCTCCAAGATAGGCCTTATTATAAAGGGCCAACAAATAGACATAGGATTCTCACACAAAGAGGAAGAGGATGATAAGACAACAGGATGTACTTCAGACTCTGAAAGAAAACAACTTTCAACCAAGACTGCTATATCCAGCAAAGATATCATTCAAAATTGACAGAGAGCCGGGCATGGTGGCACATGCTTGTATTCCCAGTACTTGGGAAGCGGAAACCGGAGGATCCGGGTTTGCAGCCAGCCTCAGCTACTTAGTGAGGCCCTCCACAACTTCGTGAAACCCGGTATCAAAATAAAGGATAAAAAAAATAGGGCCAGAGATGTAGCTCAGAGGTAGAATGCTCCTGGGTTCAATCCCTGGTACCGCAACAAAACAAAACAAAACAAAAAATTGACAGAGAAATAAAAACATTCCAAGACAAAGAGAAACTAAAAGAATTCATGACTACTAAGCCATCACTAGATAAAATACTTAAAGAAATAAAACACAAAGAAGAAAAAACAAACAAATACCAGGACCAGTGGGGGGGAGGAATTCCACCAGATGGGCAACTAAACAAAGAAAAAATAATAGTATATCAAAAAGAAAATATAATTCAAAATGACAGGAAAAAAGAAATCATCTCTTAATAAAAACACTGAATGTCAAAGGTCTAAACTCCCCATTTAAAAGGCATAGACTATTATGTAGCTTAAAGAACATAATACAACTATATGCTGCTTGCAAGAAACTTACCTTACACGCAGATATCGATAGGCTAAAGGTGAAAGGCTGGAAAAGATATACCATGCAAATAGAGACCAAAAACAATCAGGGATGGCAATGCTCATATCTGACAAAGCAGACTTTAAGCTAAAATTTATCAGAAGAGACAGAGCGGGTCACTTCTTAGTAATAAAATGAAGAATCAGATAAGAAGATGTAATGATAGTAAACATTTGTGCTCCAAATGTGGGCACACCCACTTTTATAAAACGAACTCTTTGGGACATTAAGTCTCAAACAGACCCAAATACAATAATATTGGGAGACTTCAACATGCTGCTCACATCACTAGATTGATCTTTTAGGCAAAAGATGAGTAAAGACTCTTTAAAGCTAAAGAACACTATAAACCAAATGGCCCAATAGACATATACGGAATATTTCAACCAACAACAAATGAATACACATTCTTCCCAGCTGCTCACAAAACATTCTCCAAAATAGACCACACCCTGAGCCATAGAGCAAGTACCAGAAAATTCAAAAAATGTAATATATTCCCTTGCATCTTTTTAGATCATAATGGAATGAAAGTGAAATCAACAACAGGAACACCAAAAGAAATTACATATGTACATAGAGACTGAATGATACACTTTTGAATGAGGACTGGATCAGAGAAGAAATAAGGAGAGAAATAAAAAAAAATCCTAGAATTAAATGAAAATAGAGACAGAACATACCAAAATCTATGGGACATTTTGAAGGTGGTTTTAAGAAGAAAATTTATAGCACTGAGTTTCCACATAAGAAAAACAGAAAGTCAGCAAATAATCAACCTAATGACACATCTCAAGGATCCAAAAAAACAGGAACAGACTAATACCAATGCCAGTAGAAAGCAGTAGGCAATTAAAATCAGAGCAGAAATCAATGAATAGAGAACAACAACGACAACAACAAATACAAAAGATTTGGTTCTTTGAAAATATTAACAAGATTGATAAGCCATCAGGCAAACTAACCAAAAGAAGGAATGAACCCAAATTATTAAAATCAGAAATGAAAAGGAAACATCACCAGATAGTGGAGAAATCAAGAAGATCATCAGAAACTATTCTGAAAATTTATACTTCAATAAAATGGAAAACCTAGAAGAAATTGACAGATTTCTAAACACATATAACCTACCTAAATTGAACCAATAGGATATAGAAAACCTAAACTGACCAATAGCAAGCAAACAGATAGAAACAGTAATAAAAAGCCTCCCATCAAAGAAAAGCCCATGTCTAGATGGATTCCCAGCTGAATTCTACAAAACTGTTATAGAAGAAATAAACCCAATACTTCACAAGTTATTCCATGAAATCAAAGACATGGAATCCTTCCAAACTCCTTCTATGAAATCAATATCACCTTAATACCAAACCCAAGTAAAGATATCTCAAAAAAAGAATATTACAAACCAATATCCTTGATAAACATAGATGCAAAAATTCTAAATAAAATATTAGTGATATGCATTCCAAACCATATCAAGAAAATAATACACCATGACAAAGTTGGTTTCATTCCAGGGATACAAGGATGGTTCAATATAAGCAAATCAATACATGTCCTTCACCACATAAATAGAAGCACAAAAAATCACATGACCATCTCAATGGATGCTAAAAAAGCATTTGACAAAATGCAACACCCATTCATGTTAAAAACACTGCAGAAAACCAGAATAAAAGGAACTTATATAAATATCATTAAGGCAATATATAATAAACCCAAAGTCAATATCATATTGAATGGGGAAAAACTGCAGGTATTCCCTTTAACATCAGGAACTAGGCAAGGATACCTACTATAATCACTCCTTTTCAATATAATACCTGACATACTTGCCAGAGTGACAAAGCAAGAGAAGGATATCAAAGGAATTCAAATAGAAAAAGAAGAACTGAAATCATCTCTATTTGCAGATGACATGATTCTATATTTAGGAGACACAAAAATCTCAACCAAAAGACTTCTAGAGCTCATTAGCAAATTCAGCAAAGTAGTGGGATACAAAATCGATCTTAAAAAAAATCAATAGTTTTTCTATATGCCAACCATGAATCCACTGAAAAAGAAATCCAGAAAACAATTCCATTCGCCATAATCTCGAAAACAATAAAATACCTAGAGATAAATCTAACCAAGGAGATTAAAGACTTCTACAATGAAAATCATAAAGTGCTAAAGGAAATTGAAGAAGAAAGTTCTCCCATGCTCTTGGATAGACAGAATAAATATTATCAATATGGCCATTCTACTAAATGTGATCTACAGAGTCAATGCAATTCTAATCAAAATACCAATGTCATTCTTCACAGACCTAGAAAAATCAGTCCTAAATTTTATATGGAGAAGCAAAGAACCAGAATAGTCAAAGCAATTCTCAGCAATAAGAACCATGCAGGAGGTATCATAATTCCTGACTTTAAATTATACTATAGATCTATAGTAATAAAAACATCATGGTATTGGCACAAAAACAGAAACATAGACCAATGGAACAGAATATAAGTTACAGAAACAAATCCACACACTTATAGCCGATTGATTTTTGATTAAGGTGCCAAACACATACATTGGAGAAAGATAGCCTTTTTGACAAATTATGTTGGGAAAACTGGTTATTTATTCATAGAAAAATGGAATTAAATCTCTACCTCTTGCTGTGCACAAGAGTTTATTCAAGGTGAATCAAAGACTGGAAATTATACCAGAGACTTTAAAATTTCTAAATGAGGGCATTGGTCCAATACTCCAACATATAAGTACTGTTGGAGGAATTGTAAATTAGTACAACAGCTATGGAGATCAGTGTGAAAATTTCTCAGAAAATTGGGAATGGGTCCACTATACAATCCAGCTATACCCTTCCTGGGTATCTTCCCAAAGGGACTGAAATCCAAATATTATAGTAATATATGCATATTCATGTTTATAGCAGCATAACTCACAATAGCCAAATTATGGAACCAACCTAGGTGTCCATTAATAGATGAATGGATTACAAAATTATGGTATATATACACCATGGAATTTTTTGTTTTTTTGCGGTACCGGGTATCGAACCCAGGGGCGTTTTACCTCCAAGCTATACCCCTGGCCCTATTTTTTATACTTTATTTTGAAACCGGGTCTCACAAAGTTATGGAGGGCCTCACTAAGTAGCTGAGGCTGGCCACGAACCCAGATCCTCCAGTCTCAGCCTCCCAAGTACTGGGATTACAAGCATGCGCCACTATGGCCGGCTACACCATGGAATTTTACTCAGCAATAAAGAAGAACAAAATTATGTCATTTGCAGGACAATGGATGGAGCTGGAGAACATTATGTTAAGTGAGATTAGCCAGTCACAGAAAGTGAAGGGTCATATGTTTTCTCTCATATGTGGAAGCTACGGAGTAATTGGGATACCAGAGGCACTTCTTATAATGAAGGAGAAACTACAGTGGAGCCAGAGAGGTGGTCGAGGGGAAAGGGGTGAGGATAAGGAGAATCAATGAAGGAATCACTTCCATTGACATTATGTACATATTTGAGAATACCAATGTGAGACTCTATATCCTGTATAGGGAAGGAGGGTAGTGGGGCGAGAACCGGGGAAAAGCCCACCAATTGCTGTGTGTATGTATGTCAATCTCACTATGAACTACATTTTAATGTGAGACTATAATGCACCAATAAAAGCACATTATAAAAAATTTTTAAAAATACAACCTCTTTCAGCTAGAGAACTTAATAGATTTTAAATCTATATTTTAAATGAAAAATCTATTTACATTGGGAGTTTGTATATTTTAATCATGTGAACTATAGAATAAAAAGACAGCATTTTTTAATATCAATGAGACCACCTTCCCAAACATGTTTGATGGTAGTAATAATAAGGAAGTTCTAGAAACCTAGGAAAATGAATGAAAACAATAACAAATTTGATCTTAACAGAAATGGAAGGATTAAAATTATCAATTTTGTAAACTAATTTTAGTTGTGATCAATTTCGTATGGCTCATTCCTTTTTTTCTCTCCCAACATACAGATCATCTCTTATCAAATATTGTTTACTCTATTTTCCAAACATATCTAGACTTTATCTTTACTACTTCTATAGATAGTACTGTATTCTAAGCCACCCTCATTGCTAATGTGATGTGCTGGCCACAAAACTACTTCAAATTCCTTCTGCTGGAGGCCTACTGGATCAATGAATCCATCTGTTATACTCTGAAATCCAAAATTGCATTTACTCCCAGGCAATAATTGAACACCACAGAGGTGTAAGTTAGACATGTTTCTGAGAGATGTGGAAATCAAATGTCTGTTGTCCTTGACTCCAGAACCCCTTGTTGGTCTTGCCATACTTTCTTGGGAGCACAACTCAATTTGAGAAAATTTTTCTCTCCCCTCCCTCCCTCCCTCCCTTCCTCCCTCCCTTCCTTCCTTCCTTCCTTCCTTCCTTCCTTCCTCCTTCATCTCTTTTTCCCAAATCTTGTAGAGTGGTGGGCAATTCCCTCAGGTTTGTGGCTCCCCCAGCCTCCACTAGCCTTCTCCCCATTTTCTCTTACAGGGCCTCCTTTCGATCAATCTGTTACACATGGAATACTGTCTTGTGTTCTGTTATGTTTTGATCTGGTATGTCCCCCAAAGTCTTGGTTTGAAAGCGTGGTTCCAACGCAGCAAGGTTCAGAGGTGGGGCTTTTAGGCAATGCTTGGATCATGAGGCTTCTGACCTCACCTGTGTATTAATCCATTTGTTAATTATTACATTTGATAATTAATAAAATCCATTAATCCACTGGTAGTTGAATGGACGATAGGAAGAACTACCTGGAGGTGGGACCTGGTTGGAGGAAGGAGGCCCCTGATGTCATGAATCGGAGTGGCTTTCATCTTTTTCCCAGTGCTTTCTTCTCAGTCTCTCTCCTCTGTTTCCCTGTCAGGAGCTAAACAGCTTTTCTCTGCCATGCCCTTCTGCCATGATTTTCTACCTCACCTCAGGCCCAGAACAATGGAGTCAGCTGAACATGAACTGAAAACTCTAAAACCATGAGCCAAAATAAAATTTTTCTCCTCTACATTGTTCTTGTCAGGTGTTTTGATCATAGCTACAAAAAGCTGGCCAACATAAACTCTATTTCTCAGGAGACCCAGAATAACACATCAGGTTATTTAAATAACACCCTCAGTGATCTATTTATTCTTGTATTCTCCAATAGACTATTTTCAACAAAACAGCTAAAATTTTCTTTCAAAAGTGTAATTCATAATATTATTTGTATGTCACATCCTCCTATAGCTTTTCTGCTTATTCTGAGTAAATACCAAGGTCTTTTCCATGACTTAAAGGATAAGGGCCCTTAATATATGCTCTTCTTATTACCTGAGAATTATCTTTACCAAATAACCACAGGACTTACTCCTTCACCTACTTTAAGCTTTCACTTAAATTTTGACACTCAAGTGAAGCCTACCCTTAGCATCCAAAATAGCAATCTTCCCCAGCCTTCAGATACTTTATATCTTCCTCTCCAGCTGTCCACTGAATGACTGAAGTAGTTCTCTTCTGTTGCCTGGCAACCTATAGCTGGGACTAATAGGACTTCCCTGTACCTTCTTCAGTTTATTCTGAGGCTCAACTTTCATGAAAATCTCCAAGTTATCAGCACAGGTATTGAAAAACTCTCAGCATCTGATTTTAGGTGGAAGTTGATATGTTTCCCTAGCAAAGCAACTTCATGATTATAAATCATTAGCACATATTATAAATTCATAAGCCACATTGTTTGGACTCAATCTCCTAGACTCATTCAATGTAGAAAAGAAATGGAGGCCAGTCCCTGTCCTGGAATACAACCCAAACTATGATGGCAAGTGTGACCCACGGACACCTTTCTGTATTACAACAAAAGTCCCTAAGATGCTATTTTTCATTTAATTGTGAGACATTTGCCTTTACAGTAAAATAATCTCTTCTTTATTTATATATTACCAATGATTATGTTACAGTAGTTATTCAAATTTTCTTGAATGAATGAATGCAAACATGGATCAATTACATAAACATAAACAGTTGTGAACAAAACCATCAAACAAAATATTTATGAATTTTACCAAATAAGTGTATCTCTATACATCTATAGCTATATTCATTTATAACTAATTCAAATAAATAAAAGAAAATTTTTCAAAAAATATTTAAATATTCCACATGCACAAATAATTCAAACAATTCAATAAGTAAATATTGATACATTATAAATAAATAGGCCAGAAAATGAATGGGGAACATTACCGAAAAAGAAAAAAAAAGGCAAATAGAGAAGAACAGCAATTTTAATAAAAATAGTAAAAGGAAATTATAATGTATTTGCCCATATACTCAGCAAGGATCAAAAAAATTATATTATTCAATTTAACTAAGACTTTAAGACTTCAGAAATCCAATTACTGTTTTTTTTTTATTTTTGCCGTTGTGTATATTACTCTCTTGAGGGCAATTAGGTAATTAATTCCAAAATTAAAAAAAATACTAACTTTGAATAAAAACTGTAGTTCTACAAAGTCGGTACTGTGTGAAGATTAAAACATGGTATAATTGTATTTTAATTAATATACCTTATTATAGCAGTTTTAGGCTCAGAGCAAAATAGAACACGTATATACAGACCAGCTCTCACCATGAACATGCAGCATCAGTACAGAATATTGTCACAACCAGTGAACCAACGTTAGCATTCTTATCCACCAAAGTCCATAGCGCATATTAAGGTTCACTCTTGGTGTTGTACATTCTACAGGTTCTGACATACATTGTCAAGTCAAAATGATGGCTCTCCAAGTATAGTTTTATGTGGGGAATAAAAAATAGGACTGCAATCCAGGACATGTATCTACAGGCTTGGGCAACCTCTGATATGTCCAAAGGGGGGAAAATATGCAGAGGTTTTATTGAGAAAAAGAAAATTTATGTAAGTTATTTTATTTATTTTATGGTACTGGGGATGGAATCCAGGGGCATTTTATCTCTGAACTATATCCCCAGCTCTTTTTTATTTGGAAACAGGGTCTCATCAAGTTGCAGAGGGCCTCACTAAGTTGAGGCTGGCTGCAAACCTGTGATCTTCCTGTCTCAGCCTCCCAAGTGGTGGGATTATGCCTGGCTCAATGTAAGGTATTTCAAAAGCTCACTGGCACTAGTGATGTTATGTGAGAGTTGATGAGGTCTCATTGGCAAGCGGCTGCCATAACTTGTCCTGCAGTCATAACAAGTCATTTTGTTGGATTGGGTTCGTGAGACAGTATGATGGGCAAGTGTTCTTGTGCAAACAAACCTGCTGTTCTTTTGTTGACTCATGCAGTAAACTGTGGTTTGGAAAATGTGTGACAGTTTCTGTTACTGGGTAAATTGCATATGAGTGCCCTTCTTTCACAGACTTTTCCAACTCCATTGTCCAGGGTTTGACACCAGTGACTCCATTTTGAATCTGACTACTTTCATATTATAATGCCATATATCTACCATAATAGTAATATATAGAATAGTTTCATTGTCATAGCCATATCCTATGCTTCATTTATTCATCTCTTTTTCTCTCTCAAACCCCTGGCAAACACTGACCTTTTTCTTGTCTTCATAGTTTTCCCTTTTCCAGAATGTCATAGTTGAAATCATATATACCCTTTTCAGATTAGCTTTTTTTTTAAACATACCAATAGGCATTTCATATCTTTTAATTCCTTCTCCTGGCATGATAGTTTATTTATTTATGGCTGTGAATAATATTTTATTATACCGATGTAGTATAATTTATCCGTTCACCTATTAGAAGACATGTTGGTTGCTTCCAAGTTTGGGTAATTATAAAAAAGTTGCTGTATATAATCAAAGCTGTGTATAACCAAAGCTCAAAGAATATGCCTCTTCTGCCATGATCTGCACCATGAAATGGTGCTTTGAACTCTTTCTCTATCACTCATGAAGATATGGGTTTGCCTGAAACAATTATCATACAGGTGCAACAAAACTCAAGTGTTGCTTTCATCATGTTTCCTAGCAGAATGATCAGTGGTCAAATGAATAGTCTCTACTGCATAACTCTCTGTTTCTGTTTTTCAAATTTCCTGTATAACTTTCAGACTGGTTCAACCTACATCACAACTGAAACTCCACATTCAAGGCAGTCTGAGATATGTATTCTTTCACTAAAGAAAACACTTCTCTGACACACAAAAAAGAGAAAATTGATGTGATTAATGATTCCCAAACATATTGATTCAATACACCCATCATATGCTAAATGTCGTTTTGAGGATTCCAGTAGATTGCTGTTTATCTGTATTACGTCTATCAAGAGTTGACCATGAAAAATTAAAAATTAATTTGGAAGATATTTGTTAATTTTAAAAAAACAACAAAGAACTCATTAAATGTTAACATAACACTTTTTATGAGAAGTGATTGTTTTCAAAAGAAAAATGTAATCAAAGTTGAAGCATAGTCAGGCGTGGTGGCGCCTGCTTATAATCCCAGTACTTGGGAGGCTGAGACAGGAGGATCGCAGGTTCGCGGCCAGCCTCAGCTACTTAGTGAGGCCCTCCGCAACTTAGTGAGACCCTGTTTCAAAATAAAGAATAAAAAATAGGGCTGGGGGTGTAGCTCAGAGGTAGAATACCCCTGGGATCAATCCCCAGTTCCACAAAAAAAAAAAAAAAGAATTGAAGCGTCGTTTTTACAATTTTTCCAAATTACTTGTCTTTAAATAGAGATTGGATTTTCACACTTTATTTTGCATTCACTCTATTTCTTAGGTTGCTTCACGTACAGAGAAAAGCAGGCCTCGCCCAGATTTATCATGGGAAAGGGAGACTGCGTACTTCCAAAAGGTTCTCAGGGATACCAGTAGTCTTTAAGACAAACTTTGAAAACTCTCAAAATGGCCTATTCTCAGAAAGTAGAAAAAAAGGCTATTTAACCTTTATCACATTTAAATTAAAGATGGAAATCATCTCAACCCATTTTTACACAGGGAAAAAAAAATCAACAAAAATTTTGCTGAGGTAAAACTCTAGGAAAAAATATGCTAACTAAAGACCAATTTCAGTAATGAACGTAGATGCAGAAGCCCCAAATAAATTCTAGAATTGATATAGCAAAACTCAAATACAAAATAAATAAACATGTAGATTTTAATCCAAAACCATAAAATTAATTCAGCAGTAGCCAATGCACTAATAAAATCCATTGCACTTTTATATTTCAAAGGTATAAAATACAAACTAAAAGAGGAATCACTGAAATCTATATCAAAATTAATTTCATTAAATCTAAAAGTATAACAAAAACTACAAATGCTACTAATTGGTCACCAATGTTTTTACATTCACTAATGTAATATTGCAGAGATATTTATTTAATTTAAGGACTGGGATGTAGCTTAGTTGGTAGAACACTTGCTGAGCATGTGTGTCCTCAGGTTCAATCCCTAGAACCAGAATATAAATAAATAAATAATAAAGTTAAGATGGCACCAAGATGACTTCACTTTTGATATAATAAGCAATAGTAAGTATACATACATAAACATCTCAAAGAAAGCACCAATATGCAAACAGTGCTATGCTCTGGTATGAGATAATTATAGATAATCCTTTCTGCATAGCCATTTATCTAAAATGAATGTCTGTTCTTTGCATGGTAAAATTTTTTTAAAAACTAAGTAAAGTCTCCTTACACAAGGGGCTTAACAAAACTAAGTCAACAAAGAGTTTAGATATAATTGATAGGCGTTTTTTTGCATTTTTGCTCTTCTATTCCCTTGGGTTTTAGCATAAGATGTTGTTTTAAAATTTTACATCATAGTATTTAAGTTACAGAATTTCAAGGAGAAGAGAAAATATCAAAAAAGTCTTTGCCTTCTCTTCTGGGGAAAAGGCATAGCTTAGTTTCAAAAAATAATTGAAAGAATTGTAAGGTTAGCTTGGAACTTCATGTTGCCAGTTACATTTATCCATAACCTAAAGTAAAAATACAGTGAAGATCATGTGGATATAATAAAAAGGCAGAAATTATATATTTATGCAAATATTTCACAGACTATGTAATTACAAAGAAAAAAATGAAAAATGCTTCTTTTCTTTACCTTTTTTTTTGTGTGTGTGTGGTACTAGGGATTGAACCCAGGGGCATGCTACCTTCAAGCAACACCCCAGTCCTATTTTATTTTTTATTTTGAAACAGGGTCTAAGTTGATGAGGGCCTTGCTAAGTTGCTTGCTAAGTTGTTTGAGGCTGGCCTCAAATTTGTGATATTTCTGCCTCTGCCTCCCAAATACTGGAATTACAGGCATGTGCAACCATGCCTGGCCAGAAAATGTTTTCTTAATAGAAATTTAAAATGTGACAAAATTTGGTTAGTGGGGGACTGAAATAAGTTTGACATCTTTTTGAAGTTTCATTCTGATAAATGTAATGCATTGAAAAATTAAGTACCAAGCTGGGAGTGGTGGCACAAGCCTGTGACCCCAGTACTTGGGAGGCTGAGACAGGAGGATCCTAAGTTGGAGGCCAGCCTGGGTGACTTAATGAAACTCTATCTCAAAATATAAAGGGCATATTTATATTATATAAAGGGTATATTCTGTAACTTAAATAATATGATGTAAAATTTTAAGGGTTATAGCTGAATGTAGAATACCACTGGGTTCAACTCCCCACTACTAACACACATACACACACACACACACACACACACACACACACACACACACACATTGAATAACATTCCATATGAATGCTTTCAAGGCTAGAAAAGTAAATGATTTAATGAGTAAAGAATGTAATTATTACTTTACACTTAACTTTAGGGGAAAAAGATCAGAATTTGGAAACAAACTATAACAATAAAATTTAGATGGTGAAGGAAAATATATTAGGAAAAATTCTAAATAACCTAGCCATTGTACAAGCAGTTTTGATAAAAATGCTGGCATATTCAGTGAAACCCAGAGCACAGCTTATGTATGGGGCTGTTGTGTGAAGCATGAGGTATCATCACAAAACTTCTCTGTGATATATATTTCTACCATTTGAAATATGACAAATATGCCAATATGCCAAAACATTTCTTTGTTATAGAGAGAATAACCATACTGTTTTAGGATTTAAAAAAATCAGGTATTCTACACAGTAGTATGCTTTCCTATTTCATAAAATCTGGTTCAAAATATGCCCCCATTGAATAAGGAATCCTTATAGCTGTCAATGATTTTCTTAAATGGTTGTTTAGTAAGACAATTTCATGCATGTACTTTGTGGAATACATACAGAAGAAGAAATATAAGCCCTTGCAACTAATGGACCACACTTGCAATTATTGTTCAGTTATATTAAGTGACTGAGAGAAATCAATTTACTCCACCTCACCAGTGGATGTCATTGTTATACACGATGAAGTCTCCACTTAAAATGCATAGTCAAGAAATAAATCCACTTAAAGAACAATTTTATTTCATATCATGTCGCTGTGTTTCAGGTGATTTCTTATAATTCCTAATATTGTGCAATAAAGACAGTGCTTTCTCTAAGTTCTTTGAGAAGCAATGTTAGAAGGATTAATTATAGTTTCAAATAAAAGTATAATTGCCTATTCAGAATCGTGCCAATTTCACAAGAGAAGGCAGGAAAAACAATTTAAGAAGCTAGTAATATATTCAAATTACCATGATTTATCTATTACAGTGTTTATGAAAAAACTTAAAATGGAAATTTCTGTACATTAAAAATTGTATTATGATATATGTTGTGATAGATTATTTTAGCATCCTATCCAGCTTTTTCTTCCTCTTGTGAAGGGGGGAGGGTTGATTAGACCATGCTGTTTATTAATTTTGTCTGAAATGGTAAGGCAAACAGCTTCCTTTTGCTATTAGCAATCTAATTTTATTCAGTTTACCAGCTGGATCACTTGACATTCCTATTTGCTCCCATAGTAAATTTAGAAAGATTTGTAGTACTCCTTTCTGGAGAATTGAACACTCTCAGAGGCCTTGCTCATGAGACAAGCATTTAATGTGAGAAGAGTTTTGTTCTGAACCTCTTGAACCTTGGCCTTTCCACTAAAGCATTTGGCAGGAGTGCTACATCTGCAGGTAGCCTTTGATTTATCCTATCACGGGCATTTGTATCCCTTAAGCATTGGTCTGAAACCTCTAATTCATTTCCAATAGACCTTGGACATTCACCAGATAGTAGTTTTTTTAGTTAAAATAAAACTGAATTTGAACTTACACTTACTTAAGTGTGAACTATTCTGTATCCCATTTCCTTATGATATGTGGTTGTCCTTAGCGAATTTTCTACAGAGAAAACTTGTAGCCATGAAAGCTCTAATTTAGGAATTATATGAGCCATGATAGAACATTCTTCAGGCTCTTAGATTTTACTTTGACATTCTCTCTAAATGTTGTGTTGAGACTCAGCCATATTTCGTCTATGATATACCAGGCATTTTGTCTTTATCATCTCATTTGATACACAGAGTAACTGTTGACGTCATTATTATTATGAATTTATAGATGAAGATACTAAAATTCAGAAAGATCAATTAATCTTTTGAGAATTCACAGTTGGTAAGAAACAGATCTTGGATTATATAAAAGTTCTTATTCATCCAAGTTTCAGAACATGCTATGGTATGAATGTACCCCCAAAATTCACATGTTGAAACTTAATTGCCAATTTGATGGTATTTACAGGTGAGGCTTTTAGGCAATGATTAAGTCTTGAAGGCTCTGCTTTCGTGCTTTTAAAGAAAGTGATTGAATGGGATACCCTAGTTTCCCTCTTTTTTCAGTGGCTCCTGTCATGTAAGGACACCACATTCATCTCCTCTGAGAAAGCAATATTCAAAGTGGTATATTGAAAGGAGAGACTGAGCCCTCACAGACACTAAGCTGCTAACACCTTTGTCTTGGACTTCCTAGTCTCTAGAACTGTGAGAAAAAAAAATTATGCTGTTCGTAAATTACCCAGACTCAGGTATTTGTTATAGCAATACAGACTAAGACAGAGCTCTTTATAATCTTCCACCAAAGTGCCTCAAACATGCAGACATGTCAAAGTTTAGTTAAAATTGCTCTCTGAAATTTTATGGCAGTCTCATTTATCATTTTGATAATGATATGCATTTGATATTATACTATATAACATATCTTTAGTTTAAAACTAATTAAAATTAATGTTGAACTGTTTATTTCTCTTCCAACGCTGGGGATAAACTGATGTCCCAGGATGTTTCATTATTTTTTTTTCTGCTACTGTCTCCAATAACTGCACTCAGACTTATACTTCCACAGTTACAAAAATATGCAAACCAGCCTGAGGAGCACAAAATAACACAATATACAAAGTAAATGGTATGAACAAGGCCATGGAGCAACAAAGGGCTGAGCAAAGTAAAAGAATGCCTATGTATGTGAAGGATAGGGTACACAGGGACACTTGCAAGGCTTACAAGGGTAGTGCCTTGGAAGCATGAGTCAGAGTCCCTATTTTTAGTTAATTACTGGCAATAATTTGAGACTAGAACAAACAATAAAAGATAAAAGCCATTAAATGCAACCCAACACACTGTTTGTTAATGCCTAATAAAATGAGAAGCATCCTGCCAGACACTGGGGTGGTACAAACATTTGTAAAAAGTGTTTCCTGACCTCCAGATACACACAACCTGGGAGAGTCTGATGCATAAGACCAAAATTGGTATATAATGGATAAATATCACCATAAAGGTGTGTAGATAATTTGTAGAAACCATAGAGGAGGGTATTGTATATGAGGTACTATCCTCCCTGGTTTTTAAGGATTAGGTGTAGCAGAAGAGCAAGGATGGGGAACCAGACACTATATTGAAGTAGCATGATATAATAGTGAATGTTGAATAGTTTAGATGGTAAAACTGCAAAAAAATGGTCATGCTAGGGTAAAGTGTGGTGGGAGGAATAGTCTGTAAAGTAAAAGAAGAATAAGGCCTTTTTTTTAATGCACACATGGCTTGTTGAACTTTTGCTTCATAAGAATCACTGTCCTTATAATTACTTGTTCAGTGACTCTCTTCTCTACTAGACTTTAAAATAAAAGATTGCAAGGGATGTTATCTTGTTCTCCCCTGCTTAGCAGTTCCTGACACATAGCATGCATGAGGCTTTAGGAAATCTCCAAAGAAATATGTACTTGATGCAGTCGACCAGAAAAAACCAGTGATTAAAAGTCATAGTGAGGGGAACATCATGTAGAAAATTATATCTTTAGAAGATCTGACGAGGAGTCAAAAGAGGGTAGCTTAGGTGGAGGGAAGCTGAGGACTTCCTTCATAATAGCTCACTGCTGGGAGGTGGAGAGGCCCGGTGAGTGCAGGGGAGAAAAAGATACATGAGAAACATGTGTGTGAGATAAAATTGTCCAGAGTTTTGCATAATAATACAAAAAGTCTGAAGGAGAAAAATAAGATAAAAAGAATATAGTTTTCAATTTGAAGAACAGAGGGACAAAGAAACAACTATTTTGGGAGCAGAAATTAAAAAGAAGTGATAATAAATATAACTTGAAACTGCTAAGGTTTGTTAACCATAGAAATGGATCTGCTAAGATCTTTTGTCTGCAAATTATATTGTTAGTGACTTAAAATTTCATAGTTTAAGAGTAAGAACAATGCTATAATTAGGATAAGCTTTATGCATTTTTCCTCAAAAGTCACACTGCGAAAGGCTCTTTTACAATTGTGACTACTTTTTAAAAATTTAAACATAATTTTGCCTGGGAAGGAAAATCCATAGATTCAACCCTCCCTGTTGACACAGTTTCCAATGAGCAGGAATTTACATGCTTTGCAAATGGCTTCTGTTTTAATTAGCATGCTATGAAGTATGCCTTTAAAAATCTCCCCTTTCTAAACTTACAAAAGAAAAGTGGCAAAGGAATTTTGGACAGTTCCATAACGATATCTACTCTTACTGTTTTTTCTTTCAGGGGAGTATTTTAACCCCATTCCTTAGTTATTTCATTTATTTATTTATTTATTTATTTTTAGAGGGGGAAAAATCTGTGTTATATATCTGAAGAACTTTTTTTTTCAGGTAATGAGGTCATGAAGTCTACAGGACTGAGTTAATACCACAAACACATCAGGTTTCTTTTAAGCTCTGGATGAAATGCAAGGGAAAGACCAATTCAAGAACTCAATCTTTCTTCAAATGTTTTGCTTCCCAGCGACCAAATGGGGATTATAATAGTGTTTACTTTACTGTCTCCTATGATCAGAACTTTACAAGTTGATTTTTAGAGCATAGCATAGGACAGGTTTCATCTTCACTTACAAATTTGACCCCTAGAAAGAGATGAATATTTTTAAAGGTGCTTGAAGAATCACAAGTCATGTCAGATGAAATAAGAAAAAAATTTAAAAAATGGCAATAAGATAAAAATGACAAACATAGATGATATGTTTTAAAAATATTCCTTGGTTTGCAAAAAATGTAAAATATTGAGTGAATTAGTTATGTTCGAAACTGTAAAGGGTGGATGGCAGAGAAAAAGAAAGTAATAACACAGATATTTGATTCTACGAGATCAACTGGGGTGCTTTGCGTAAATTTGGGGAATACTATTGAGTAAAAGGGCATCAGGAAAGCACTGATATTTTCATTTATTTGCATAAAAGTGGGTGGAAAGTGGATGTTGGGATGGTAAAGGAGACAAATGTATATATAGAAATCACATTTCTCTGGACTAAAGATTGTGGTATAGGATCTATGTTTCTAGTATTAAAAACTTTAAGAAATCTTAACTCTAGTTAAGATTTAGCCTAGACAAGCTACATTTGTTGTACATTATATTTATGTTGCATCATAATAGTTATAAATATTTATAGCATACTTATAGCATATTATAATTTTAGTACATGGTAACACTATTATAGCTTATAAATGTACATTTCTTATTTATAATATGGATGAAATTATTATTTTTTTGTGGAACTGGGGATTGAACCCAGGGACATTCTACCTTGAGCTACAGCCCCAGCCTTATTTTTTATTCTTTATTTTGAAACAGGGTCTCACTAAGTTGCAGAGGTTCTCACTAAGTAGCTGAGGCCAGCCGCAAACCTGCAATCCTCCTGTCTCAGCCTCCCAAGTACTGGGATTACAAGCATGTGCCACCACACTCAGCAAGGGTGAAATTATTTTTAGTTCTAAATTTTGATGGATATACATACAGCCCAACCTAGTTCTTCCCACTCAAAATATGTGTTTATATGGATTTTATTAGCAATTTAAGGCATATCATTTCAAATGACTCTATAGTACATTAATATATAATGCTAAGTAAATTGTTGAAGACTGTAGGCACCTGTTAAATTTTCCTCAGCCCCAATTTAAATTAAAGCACCTATAATGAATTGAAATATATACATACATATACATATATATATATACCTTTTGTGTAATATTCACTGGTCATGAAAAAAGAAGTGTGTTGGAGCCCCTATCATCAGTGTTCTTGGAATTGAAACAAATACCCCATAGGGAAACAATAGTTTTCCAAGAGTCAGAAAACTTGGGTTCCAGATCCAATGATGCCATTTAGAACTTAAAATTGTGAAAGGAGTTTATGATTTGTGCCTGAAGTTCCTCCTGCTCCTCCTCCTCCTCCTCCTCCTTCTTCTTCGTCATTATTTGTGACAGGAGGAGTTTAACTATCTAAACTTATTTTTAGAAGATTAAAGAAGACAGGGAAAGCCGGGCATGGTGGCGCACGCTTGTAATCCCAGTATTTTGAGAGGCGGAGACCAGAGGATCCTTGTTCGCGGCCAGCCTCAGCTCTCTCTCTCTCTCTCTCTCTCTCTCTCTCTCTGCAACTTCGTGAGACCCGGTTTCAAAATAAAGGATAAAAAATAGGGCCGGGGTGTAGCGCGGAGGTAGAACGCCCCTGGGTTCAATCCCCGGTACCGCAAAAAAAAAAAAAAAAAAAAGACAGGGAAAATGAAAGTAAAATAGACCTCTATAATACCATTAGATATAATAATGTCTATTCTATTATTTGCCAATGTACTGACAATGTAGACTTCTAAAAGTAAAAAAAAATAATAAAAAGTTTGATTTTATTTTATGTATGCACACTCTCCCATTTAAAATGGCTTCTTGACAATGAAAGTTGATTCTCTTGAATTCTCAATAACACTGATGTGCTTATTATATTTCTTTATATTGATGCCTAGATATTTCCTTGAATCCCAGCCTGGTGAATATAACCCTGCTAGGTTAGAGCCAAGCCTTCCATAAATACCTACCCACCTAAGCCCATCCTGCATCATCATCCAAACCTTCTTAATTATCTTTCTTCTGGCAAAGAGCCTCTTACTCAAATGTTCAGTTTATGGAATTGAGGAGAAAAAACCCAAACATTTTATACTTCTTTATTTCTTGGTTAAGATAAATTCTCAGAATTAAGAAATAAAATGACAGTTCAGATAAGGGCAGAAAAAGGGAGCTTGATTCTGAATAGGTTCTAGCTATTTCATCTCCAAAGACAGTGGAATCATATATAATCTAATTTGTTTTAACTGTGCTACATTTTAAGAGATATGGCTGAATAGATCCTTCCCCCAAGCCATTAACTGCTGAGATTTAGGCTTCTGTATTTTTTTCACAAGTCTCTGGTGGGCTCCATCCCTTTCCTAAAGTGATAGGTATAGGATAGTGGTTGCTTTCCTGGCTTATATCCCTCTCAGGCACTTTATTTTTTATATACTTTCATTGATGCATTATGATCTCATATCATAACGTAGTTCATAGTGATAGTGACATACATCCACACAGCACTTGATGAGTTTTCCCCCACTCCCTCCCCACTACCCCCTTCTCAAGATATTGAGATTAGCATTGGTATTCTCACACATATACATGATGTCAGTGGAAGTGTTTCCTTCATTAATAGTCCCTCTGCTTCCCCACTCTCCCCAAGACCACCTCCCTCACTCCTCTGAAGTTTCTTCTTCATTATAGGAAGTCCTTCTTTTTTTTTTTTTTTTGCGGTACCGGGTATTGAACGCAGGGGCGTTCTACCTCCGCGCTACGCCCCTGGCCCTATTTTTTATCCTTTATTTTGAAACCGGGTCTCACGAAGTTGCGGAGGGCCTCACTAAGGAGAGAGAGAGAGAGAGAGAGAGAGAGACAGGGAGAGAAAGAGCAAGAGAGCTGAGGCTGACCGCGAACCCGGATCCTCCGGTCTTTGCCTCCCAAAGTACTGGGATTACAAGCATGCGCCACCACGCCCGGCTAGGAAGTCCTTCTTATAGCTCAATTACTCCCTTGCTTCCACATATGAGAGAAAACATATGACCCTTCACTTTCTGTGACTGGCTAATATCACTTAACATAATGTTCTTCAGCTCCATGCATCATCCTGCAAATGACATGTTTGTTCTACTTTATTGCTGAGTAGAATTCCATTGTGTATATATCCCATTATTTTGTAATCCATTCATCTGTTGATGGACACCTGGGTTGGTTCCATAATTTGTATATTATGAATTGTGCTTATATAAACATGAACATGCATGTATTACTATAATGTTCTGATTTCATTCCCTTTGGAAAGATACCCAGGAGTGGTATAGGTGGATCATATGGTGAATCAATTACCAGTATTCTGAAGAATCTCCACACTGATCTCCATAGCGGTGCACTAATTTGCAGTCCCACCAAAGTGTAGAAGAGTTCCTATTTCCCCACATCTTTGCCAGCATTTATTGTTGTTGACTGCCATTCTCATAAGGGTGAGATGGAATTCCAGTGTATTTTTAACTTGCATCTCGCTGATTGCTAATGATGTTCAACATTTTTTCATATATGTATTGGGCATTTGTATTTCTTTCTTTCTTTTTTGTGTGAAGTGTCTATTTAGTTCAATTGCCTATTTCTTGTTCAGGTTTTTTAGTGTTAAGTCTTAAGTTCTTTGTATATTCTAGATATCAATCCTCTATCAGAGAATTAGCTGGCAAAGATCTTCTCCCATGCTATAGGCTCTCTCTTTAGACTCTTGATGGCTTCCTTTGATAAGTAGAAACTTTTTAGGTCAATGTCAACCCATTTATTAATTCTTATTTTAATTTACTGAGCTTTGGGGGTCTTATTGAGGAAATTTCTAACTGTGCCTATATGTTGGAGTGTTAGACCTATGCCCTCCTCTAGTAATTTCATAGTCTCTGGTCCAATTTCCAGGTCTTTGATTCATCTTGAGTTGACTCTTGTACAGAGTAAGAGGTAGGGATTTAATTCCATTTTTCTACAAATGGTTAACCAGTTTCTCCAACAACATTTGATGAAAAGGCTGTCTTTTCTCCAGAGTATGTTTTTGGCACCTTTGTCGAAAATCAATTGGCTATAAGTATGTTGATTTGTTTCTGTAACTTATATTCTGTTCCACTGGTCTGTGTCTGTTTTTGTGCCAATACCATGCTCTTTTTATTACTATAGCTATGTTGTATAATTTGAAGTCAGGAATTGTGATGCCTCCTGCATGGTTCTTATTACTGAGAATTGCTTTGGCTATTCTGGGTCTTTTGTTTTTCCATATGAAATTTAAGACTGATTTTTCTAGGTCTGTGAAGAATGACATTGGTATTTTGATGGGGATTGCATTAGCACTGTAGATCACATTTTGTAGAATGGCCATTTTGATAATATTTATTCTGCCTATCCAGGAACAAGGGAGATCTTTCCATCTTCTAAGATATTCTTCAATTTCTTTAGTGTTTTACAATTTTCAATGTAGAGGTCTTTGACTTCTTTGGTTAGATTTATCCCTTAGGTATTTTATTGTTTTTGAGGTTATGGTGAACAGTATTGTTTTCTGGATTTCTTTTTCAGTGGATTCATGGTTGGCATATAGAAAAGCTAATGATTTTTTTTTAGATTTATTTTGTATTCTGCTATTTTGCTGAATTTGTTAATCAGCTCTAGAACTCTTTTGGTTGAAGGTTTTTTTTTGTATACTCTAAGGATAGGATCATGTTATCAGCAAATAGAGATAACTTCAGTTCTTCTTTTCCTATTTGAATTCCTTTGACTTCCTTCTCTTCCCTTATCACTTTGGCTAGGTTTTGAGTACTATATTAAAAATGAGTGGTGATAGCGGACATCCTTGTCTTGTTCCGATTTTAAAGAGAATTCTTGGAGTTTTTTTCCCCATTCAATATGATGTTGGCTTTGAGTTTATATTGCCTTTATGATATCGAGGGAAGTTCCTTCTATTCTGAATTTCTGTAGTGTTTTTTAACATGAATGAGTGTTGAATTTTGTCAAATGCTTTTTCAGCATCCACAGAGATGGTCATGTGATTTTTGTACTTAGTTCTATTTATGTAGTGAATGAGATATATTTATTTGCTTGTGTTGAACCAGCCTTGCCTCCCTGGAATGAAACCAACTTGATCATGGTGTACAATTTTCTTGTTATGCTTTTGAATGCATATCACACTATTTTGCTTAGAATTTTTGCATCTATGTTCATTAAGGATATTGGTCCATAATTTCCTTTTCTTGAGGGATCTTTATTCACTTTTGGTATTAAGGTGATACTGGTCTCTTAGAAGGAGTTTGGAAGGATTCCATCTCTTTCTAGTTAATGGAATAATTTGTGAAGTATTGGGTTTAGTTCTTTCATAAAGGTTTTGTAGAATTCATCTGGGAATCTGCCTGGACCTGGACTTCTCTTTGACAGAAGACTTTTTACTGCTGTTTCTATCTCTTTGCTTGCTATCGGTCAGTTTAGGTTTTCTGTATTCTCTTGATTCCATTTAGGTAGGTTGTATGTGTCTAGAAATCTGTCAATTTCTTCTGTTTCCATTTTATTGGAATTTAAGTCTTCAAAATAATTTCTGATGATCCTCTGAATTTCCTAGGATGATATATCCTTTTTTATTTCTTATTTTAATAATTTGGGTTGATTCTCTCTTTTGGTTAATTTGGCTAAGGGTCTGTCAATCTTGCTGATCTTTTCAAAGAACCAGCTTTTTGTTTTAACTTTCAGTTTTATTTTTGTGGTTGTTGTTCTTGTTCTTAGGCACTTTAGAATCATATAATTACAGGAGGAATACGCTCTTCTAAAGCAAATTTAAGAAATTTGTCTTTAGTCTTTGGGTAGGTCACTGGCTATGGGGCATCTACAGAGATTGAATTTGACAAAAATAGGTAACAGGAAAAATGCATGTAAAGAGGGATAAGCTTGGAGTTACAGGAGTAACATTATGGAAGTAATGACTAAAGGAAATAACTATGGGAAAGAAAAAATAGCCATCAGATTGACTGTTATTACCATGAAGAAACTCATGTTTACCCATGTGTGTGGATAATCATTGGAACTAGAGAATATCCTTTTGTTGTTCTCAATATTAGCTATGATTTTCATACATTCCTGATTTATATGCAGAATAATATCCTTCATGGCCTCTGAGAAGTTCTGTAACTTCTTAGATTGCTATCTTGTTATAAGAATCAGCTGGTGGGATTATGAAGAATGTGAAACTTTGACTCATAGGCCATAGTTGTTTTGAAAGTGTAAGAGAAGAATCAGGAATTCTTAAAAAGGAGTGATCACAGGGAATATTGCAGCAACCATATTATTCTACTACAAGCCTAATGCACTTTTTCATGCACTTCAGTAGTTGAAAGTGAATGGAAACTTCTGAGTCTTCTATGTACCAATTGAGGGTGTGGTTGCCAGTTTTAGTGAGTGAAACCTGTTTAATATACTACAGAGATATAGTTGGTATTAGTTGGAGGCTGATGGTAGGAAATGAAAGTTTCATTTTCATAAGTGCAACCTCTAGCATTACCATCAATTATTAGCCTTGGAAAAATTATTGGTCATTTTGATGATATTTAGGAGACAGATTTCAGAAATTCTGGGAGATGAAATTTAAGCAGTTTAAAGGTCTGTCCAAATTTTCATACCTAAACTTAATTCCAGTAGATGTCCAAATATCTATTGGAAAAGCTGTGTGTTTGACATAGGATCCCTACACAACATTCACAAATGTGGGCAGACTTCAATGGCTGTCATGTATAGTAATTACCCAGTTATAGTACCTGGGATAGTTGTTCTAAAAAGAACATATAGTATCCATTCTTGTAGGAAAAAATATAAGCTTAGTAACCTTGGAAAACCTCTGTATCAACTTGTTTTCAACATGGATTTCTTTATGCCCTAGCTTGTGAGTTTTGTCACACCAGACTACTCTGGAAGATTGGACACATGGCTGTGAGAAATTTTCTGATGTGAAATGATCTTTAATTTCAAGAAAATAAAGTATCATGTATGTCCTAAGTGGGATGCTAACAGAAGGGAGATATGAATTGAGCAAGGAGTACTCTGTGAGATCTGAATGAAGAGAGGTGGAGGGAGGACAGCACTACAGGGACAGTTGATATGAAATCAGTGAATATGAGCTGACTATAGAGGCAGATGTCCTGTCCCTGAAGCTGTGTTAACAACTCACTAGCTGAGAAACCCAAGGCATAGTCTTCTCCTCAACTCTAAAATTTAGATAATAAACCTATTTATTAGGGCATTTATGAGGATTGAATGTATTTATATTTGTAATGTCCTTAGAAATGTTTCTCACACATGATAAGAGTTGTGGATATGTGCTTAACAAACAAACACACCCAAAAAACCTATAAATCTTGAAATACAGATGCTTTGGGTAAAGCATGAAGATAGGGAAATGTATTTTTGCCTAGATGGTATTAGCTAACTTTATGAAATGCTTTATCTCTAGTCCCTGAGTCACGTTGGTCACAGGATATGATGCTGTGCAGGTAGGGATCACTTCATCCGGGCGAAGTTATTCCTTAAAAAGTCCCTTTGGTTTTTACAACTCACTAGTCATACTGCCCCTGCTCAGGGATCAGTGTAGGATAGGTTATCACAAATGTGGTTGCCATTGTGTACATTTACCATGGATGTGATCTGGGTACATTGTATTCATCCAGAAATCATCCCATCTCCTTGGACAATCTCAAGTGAGCACATTCACCACCTGGAGGCAGCTTGGCCTGTGCAGCCCTGAGGCTCTCCATAAATGGCCTTTCTAATGTTCAGGGGCAAGCCGGTAGGTGTACCACATGGCAACTACACCATGCTAATATGTACTCTAGTGGACATTATTCTGATTCTGTGAATGCTTTCTTGTAGAGCATTCCACTTACATTTATACTTGCTCTAGTCTAAAGAACAATGTAGATATCTGCAGATAAGGGTGATGTATTATTCTTTTCCTCAAGAAGTTGCCTCAAAAGAACTTCATCCTTATTGAAAGCATTCAACATATCCTTTGCTGACTGCCTCTCAACACCATATGCTGTGCAGTAAAACATTAGGATTTTACTCGAGTAGAGGAACCAAAATGCTAAACATAACGAATATACCATGTCTTGAATGATAGTTCCAAGTTACTGTTTTCAACAACTTATCAAGAGATGCTATGTATTATTTCTTTTTTTCAAGACACCCACGTAAAATATTCTAGTAAAACTTGAACTTTACCTTCAACCCAATTCAATTATTTAGGTGGCAGGTTATCTAAAGGCTCACAGTGTGTTAACATCCCATTTGAGAGAAATCACTGAGAGTGTTTTTACCACAAATTGAAATATTCTTTGTAAAAAGAATATTTTTATACTTTATAACATATTTCCCAGAATTATTACTCATTTATGTGTCTTTCCCCATTTGCCATACTCCCTGTTTGTTCCGGGTATTATTTGTCTTAACTCACACTATGCCTAGTTGGGCGAGAGTCCCTGGTTTGGTCACACTGCCCATGCACAGGGCTGGGAGGATGAAAGTTCTTGGGGTTTCTCTTATTTGCATTCTCAGGAAGAATGATTAGGGCTTCAGAGTCACAGGAAAATGGGGGAATTACTACTAGATACTATACTACTTATACTAACCTTTCTTAAAAAGTGATTCGAATTTTTGTCATTTGTTTTTGTGTTGACAAAATTACTATGAATAAACTATGGGCCTTTTGGTGAAGAAAAACAAGGATTTCTGGGCATAAATGGAATGTGGGTAGTGCTATATTGTGCTGTGTAATAAAATGCAAGGTTTTCAAATATGAGCTGTAACCAAAGAAGGGTTGAAGAATAAAAGATAAAGGGATGTAGAGAGAGAGAAGAGAGAGAGAGAGAGAGAGAGAGAGAGAGAGAAAAGAAGGAAGGAAGGAAGGAAGGAAGGAAGGAAGGAAGGAAGAAAGAAAGAAAGAAAGAAAGAAAGAAAGAAAGAAAGAAAGACCCACCACTATATGAGGATTCCAGGGACACTGGAAAGACTGTTGATAAGTGAGAAAGTGACTGTCGTGTTTTCTGCAGCAATTCATGATATTCAACTTTAAATGATTTGCTCTTTCATTATGTAATCCTCTTTCATGTCTTTTCTCCTTTAATAGAAATCAGCAATATAGTGTACCCCTGTGTTGGTGGTGTTCAGGGGAATGGGGCATCTTTCTCCATGTCTAGGGAAATACAGTATGTAGAGGGACAAAAATTCATCACCAAAGGCAAGATACCAATGAGACTGACAGAACAGAGGGGAAAGAAATCAGAGTATGAGAAAACATGTCAATGGAATAAACAAAAATAAAGAATAAACAAAAATTTTGAGGACATTGGGATTCCCATAGTATTTGAGAAACAGACATAGGAAGGTTTTATTTTTTGTTTTTTTTAATTTGTTTTTAACACTAATGGGAAATCTGGAGTGATCTATATTACCTTTATGCTAATAACAATTTAGAAAATACCTAAATAGTAAAAGCACTTGCATAATGTAAAATTCATTATGTGTCTTTCATATAATGCAGTGATAGTCATTAATATATTTGTATTCAGTTTATAACATGAAAAAGAAGCTCAAACAAGTCCCATATAAAATTATGTATCTCATCTGGTAATAAGTTATACAAACTGCATGTTATTTTTATATGAATATAAAATGAGAAAAATGCTAATAAGTGGATATGTATGGGCAGAAGCATGTTAGAGCAATTTTTAGTACTTTCCTGAAATTTTCATATCTTTCTATAGAATAAATGTATTCTTGCTATTATCAGAAAAACATCACAAAAAATAAAATTTGTCAATACATTCTCATCTCATACTAAAGTATGATTTTTTGTTATCATGTGCTATTTATTTATTCAAGTAGGAAAAAAGGAGTTGACTTCAAGTTAGAAAGTAAAAAGCCTTTGATTTATCAGATGTAATAAAAACCAGAATTGTCAACAAAAGACAATAGGATACTGAAATATTGCAGAGTAATGGAAAATTTGCAATACCATTACTGGCATTACAGCATGCAACAATCTATAAAAGCTGATTCATTTTTAAATGTTTCTAATTTGTTCTATTGGGCACTTATTTTAAATGGGAAATCAACTTGGATTTTAAATTTGGACTCAATGAAAAGCTACATTCACTTCATGCAATTCAACTTGAGCCAATTTTTCTAACTCACATTGACTCCATAAATATGTATTATTAATACTCTATTCTTAATGCAATAGAACTTGTTAAAGTAAAATTGTTGAAGCTCAAGTTTGCAAAACTGTTTCTATTATCTACCTAAAACCTACAGTGAGAAATAACTTCACATTTCATTTATTTTACATTAAAAGTGGAGAGGTATGTCATCTATCCAATTTTCAAGGTTCCTTGCTATAGGGATAATGCTTTTGTTTTCCAATCACTGCTTCTCCAACTGGTGGATAGTAGAAACAGAAAACATGCAAACTTGAAATTGACATGCTTTGCAGAATCTGAGACAGAATGTTTCTCTGCCTATCAGTTCAAGCAGAACATATAATTATTTTCACATCTCACAGGAGTAGTCCTTTCAGCATTAGATTTTCTTAATGCTCTAAGTTGGCAATGACAGGGAGAAAAAGAAGAAGGAAAAAACACATTTGGGGACTGTCATTTGCAGTCACTTCTTTGAAACTAATTTTGGAATGACTTTTAAATTCTGCAAAACATTTATCAGGCAATTCTCCTGATGTAGAAAACAGCTATTTCTCAGTTAAATTTGCCATAAAGTTTTCCCAACTCTTTGTCTTGTTTTTGACAGGCTATTTTCAGGAATGTCTTCACTGCTGGGAAGTAGAAGGGGAGCTATAGTCCTGGGAAGGCTTTTGTTAATACATTCTCCTTGTGCACCTCCACAGCATCCCTAGGTGTTTTGGTGTTAACTGTGGCATAGGGTAAAAATTACAATGATGTAATCATTGCCAATTTTTGGAATCAATTTGCAAACTGGAAAATATTTGGATTTCATGAAAACTCTTCTTTCTGGTAACATGGTTCATGGTTAGGTCTGGTAGGTAATTCAACATAAAATATCTTGTTAACAGAAGGCAAAACAGTCAATACCATAGAACAACTAGACTAAGGTTTTAGAATGTGTAATGAAATCTAGTAAATTAAATGGAGTGCTCTAATACCATAGCCTGATCATGCCTCTGTCACTAATCCATTCATCTAACACTTGCTGCAAATTAAAACCTCATATAAAATTTTACTACAGCTCACATAAGCAAGGAAATAGCAAGGTTATTCCTTTTGTGTCTTGAAAGCAAATGCATATTAAATAAGCACTAGAAATATAGAAGAAAATCTTACTGATAATGATGTAAACTTAATATTCTCTATCCTAAGACTTTCCATAAATTTGCATATATGTTAAACAATTAATGAAGCAGGCTGATGCAACTCTTGGCATAACTCTTTGCTGACAATGAACTTTGAAAGTTTATTTTGAAACATTCTGCCACCTGTGAGAATCACTGAATAATAAGCCAAATAGTAATTATTCCTTAAACATTGTCAGGGGTTGAATTAGAATTGATCCTAGAGTATCTCATATTTGTTGTTTAAAAACATGATCTCTCTATACTATTTTCATCACAAGTAGAAAGAGCAAACTAGTGCAGCTGCTATGGAGATCAGTGTGGAGGTTTCTCAGAAAACTGAGTATGGAACCACCATACTATCAGCTATACCACTCCTGGGTATCTTTCCAGAGGAATTGAAATCATAGTGATGCATGTGTATTCATGTTTATAGCAGCACAATTCACAATAACCAAATCATGGAACCAACCCAGGTGTTTATCAACACATGAATGGATTACAAAATTATGAGATATATCTACAATGGAATTCTACTCAGTAATAAGGAAGAACAAAATTACATCATTTGCAGGAAAATGGTTGGACCTGGAGAGCATTATGTTGAGATTAGCCAGTCACAGAAAGTGAAGGGTCAAATGTTTTCTCTCATATGTAGAAGCTAGGGAGTAATCAGGATACAAGAGGGTCTTTAGATAAAGGAGGAGAAACCCCAGTGGAATGGGGGATCTAGGGGAAGTTGGTGGTTGTGGGGAAGGAGAATTAATGAAGAAAACACTTTCACTGATGTTAGGTACATATATGAAATTTTCAATGCCCATCTCAGTATCATGTACAGGAAAGGGGAGGGAATGTGGAGGGAGCCTGGGGAAGCTCACAAGTACTGTGTGCATGTATGTCCCTATGGCTCTGAACCACATTATGACATGAGACTACAATGCACCAATAAAATTATAGTAAAAAAAAAAGAAAGCAGATTTAACAGACTCTGAGTTTTCAACAGTATGGTTAGAATCAAATCTTAAAACTTTGGTCTTCGACACAGTTCCCTCCACATACTGCAGTCAGTCTCCTGTTTGATTTCCTACCACCTTTGATTTCTTTTTCCTATAGCCTCTTACCATGGTATCTATTGAGAATGAACCAACATTAATGTAATTCCATAGTTTCATATATTTATATGTATGTTGTCCTTACTTGCACCATTCTTTCCCAGTTAAAAAATGAATTGCTGATTCTGTAGACACAGTTCTGCAGAATCTTCCCTGATACCCCAAGATAGCCATTCCTTCCTTGTTTGTGCCATAGCATTATGCATAGTATTCTGTTGGGATGGTAGTCATCCTAAATGTCTTTTTTTCTATCAGAGATACATGGAAGATGATACATTCCTTCCATTAAAGTAGTCACCCACCTCATCTACACTTCTAAGCTGTCGGTTTGTCTTCAGTCTATCATCTTCTCCATCTCCTTCATGACACAATGCAGGAAAAGAGGGGTTAAGGCAAATTCCATGACAAATTTTTCCTGACAAATTTTCTTCTATAGACTCTTTCCACTCTACATCACCTCCACTATGATTTCCAACACTAGCCAGAAAGAAATCTCAGGGGCAAAGTGAACCATTGGATACAAGTGGAAATAAACTTGGAGCAGGTAGGCTATATTATAAAGCCTAAACATTTTGAGTAAAACACCTAAGCTGGCAGCTTTGATACAGCTGCAAAGCTTCTGGCAAGAACATGAAATACAAGATTGTCTTTACCAAACCATGTACAAAATTAAAACCCAAAGCAGATGACTACACGACCCATATCCATCAAGGCTAGCCAGAATTCTGTGATTGGAGAAAATAGCAAATAGCAGAACATTGAAAAGAACTGCATTTCAGCAGCAGCATTTTGATGAGAAAAAGTGGCCCTGAGATTGGGAACCTTTCACAATTTTGTTCTACAAGGTAAGTATTTTTTGGTTAACTTTCCAATTCAGAATCTTTAAGATCATACATGCAATCTTATTTTAAAATTTTTGCATCACCAACACATTGACCAATAACTGACATAAAAAGATTTCAATGGAATGTTGTTGTAAATTAACATAGGAACAAAACACATTTTTGGAAATAGATATCCAGCAATTATTTAATGAGGAATCCATTACAATTTGGAGTGCTCTTCATCCTAAGGTGAAGAGAAAATTGAAATAAAAATGAAGTACCTAATATCAACTTTAGGTAAATTATTTTGGAATTGTGTTGGGAAAATATAAAAATGTAACTTTTACAGTAGTAGAACTTACAAAATTAATGAAGCAACCCAAGCAAAAATTCAACATGCATGCCTTTATTGGTTTAATATATATTTATTGAGAATCTGCTTTATATTGAGAAAATCAAGCATTAAGTAAAATTTAATATATATTCATCAATCAAACATTTGTTACAAATTATTTATGTATTTCTTATAGAAAATGAAAAATTATTAAATTAAAATGTTGAAATACAAGGTATACATTAAAATATTTTAACAAATATATGTTTGTAAATAGATACATATTCTAAATATATGCATGCCATTTCTGAAATATACATGGACACCTCCTATTTTTCTTTTAAAAAATTCTGTCTTAGCTGGGTGTGGTGGTGCACAATTGTAATCCCAGTACTTGGGAGGCTGAGACAGGAGAACCACAGGTTTGAGGCCAGCTTCAGCAATATAGTGAGGTAAGATCTTATTTCAAAATAAAAAGTAAAGTTAGGCTGGAGGTGTAGTTCAGAGGCAGAATGCACCTGGGTTCAGTCTCTAGTACCATAGGGGGGAAAATGCTCTCTTTTTCCTTACCTCAAGGAAGTGATGTGAAAGAGTAGAAAGAAGAAACAGTAATTTTTCTGATTTCAGGCTCCTGAGTAAAATGTCATAGGGCTCTTTTATTTAGTGAAAAGGTTTGAGATTTTTAAGGAGGAAAGGATTTCATTTCTCTTCCCTTCCCAGCTCTCAAAAGCTACAAAATGTTGAAGGAAGAAGTGGAAGGGAATTACTGAGAATATGGATGTCCATAAATATATCCTAGAGTTTCTGTTGTTTGAATTCTTTTCCCAGATCCATGAAGAATGTTTAGAAATAAAAATTTTAATGACCCAGAAGGGTAGAGGACTGATTTATTTTCCTCAAACACCATGCATAAATGTCTATGGGAGACCCCAGACTCAAAGTGGCTTTATTTCGTAAATGCCTGAATCCAGGACAGGCCAATTAGGATGGCCAGGCACTTGAAACCCAGTTCCTGAAAGAAGAGGAGGAAGACTGACTTAGAAAACAAAACTAAGATTCATGACCAGGCCTTAGGAGATAGCTTTGTCAGTTAACTTTTAACTCAGAGTACTTTTCTGAAGAGAATATCAAAAGTTCCTAAGACCATATTGAGCAATGTCTCAGCCAAGAGGTAAAGTGATTCATATGTATGCATATGAATTTATATATATATGAAAATGTGTTTTTATTTTAAACAGCACTCTGGAAGTGTGAGAAAGGTTGAGAAAAAAAATATGTTTGCCACAGAGTAGACAAGTTTAGTTAACAATGGAGGATCTTCTAATCACTGGTAACAGAGACCTAGGAAAATAGGGTCAAAGAAGCATAAGCAGGATGCATAGGAGATGGGAAGGGAGAAAAATAGGGTCTTCATGTCAGGATGAGCATGATAGATCATGGAGAGTCCTAAGGAGTTCCCCCACCTCAGGGTCCCTGGGGTCCTTGGATCTGTAAGGAAAAGAATTTCAAAACGCACCAGTCAGAGAAAAGACAGAGGTTTAATTCAAGGAAAAGGGAGATACATGTTCAGGGAAATGTGGGCCACCTCAAGATGTGAGAGTAGCAGCCCCAAATTCTTACAGTCTCTTTTATATAGGCACTGGAGATGGGGAGGGGGTTGGTTAGAAGTACTCACAGGAAAATGCCTCCTTTCTTTGAAGCTTTTCCACAGGCAAAAGATGTGGATTCCCTCCGGACTGGTCTTCCAGGAGCAGAGATGAGTGAGATGAAAAGTCTGATGGCCAGCGGGGGCCCAGCTGAGTGTAAGGCTTTTTAACAACAGGTGTGATCTTCTGGAGTTCTAGTGGGAGGTGAAGTTCTTTCTCTTCCAAAACTAATCGCCTCAGGAATGTGAAGCTAGCCCATTGTGTTCTTAAAGATATGGGTCTTGCTTCTTTGGGCATGTCCCAGGCAAGCATAGCAGGGCAAGCTAAGGACTTTAGATTTTTTAAAAACTGTATTCTCCTTCCTTTTCCAACTTGTCTCCTTTCTACCTAAAATTTTATCTCTTCTATTCTACCTCATCATTCTGACATGAAGCAAAGTATGTCATAGCCTGTGCCCTATGACTCAAAATATGACATTAGAGTAGTTTAAATTAAAGGGAAACCCATTTATCTAGTGGGGGAATAAAGTCATGGGGGAGGAATTCTAAGGCTGTAGAGGGCAGAAATGGAGCTGGATATTGGACAATAAAACCCTTGATACTCCTCTGAAAAGATATCTTCTGGAATGTGGAAAACACACCTGGCATTGTTTAATTATACAAAATGCAGTAAAATCCTTATTAGCACTCTTTATGGGACCCCTATAGAAGATGGTCTGTTAAATATTCCTTGTTTAACCTCCAGATTTACTCCTAATCCATTCCTACTCTGCTCTAAGCCTTGAGGCTGACCCACATGAACAACATCGATGACTTCTATAGATTTCTGAGTTCTGGTTGATTTATCCAATGGACTAATTGGCAGAAGGCTGGAAAGATAGAGGACAGAGCAGACAAGGTTTTACTACCTTTTGTTTTTTCCCCATTAGGTCACTGTAGATCTGCTCCTTCCTGTCTCAAAGGCAACTACTCTTACTAGGAGGTTCTCTCCAATAGTTATCCTCTCTGGTAATCACATCTTTCTTCTTGCCTAGAGATGACATGAGCTTTCAACCACCTTAAATATTAAAGATGCTCTACACACAAATGATTTGTTAAATGTATATGAATACATGCTATGGAGATCAAAGCTCTTGCAGAAAGTCAGTTAATCTCAATAAAAGACCACCATTGAGAGAGATTAAAGGTGGCAGAATAGAGGGACACAACACATTTTGGTTGCTCTGAGACTTGAAACTCAACCAGTGGGAGGACTGCTTCTTGGCAAGAGAAGAAAAGTAGTCAAAACTCAACAGAAGAAAGACAGTTGAAATGTGGTGTGGAATTAGATGCAGCACAGAGAGCAGAGGCCTGAAAAGAGCTCCAGTTGTCTCACCAGAAGAGAGCAGAGGTGACGCCATCTTGGCGAGCCCACACTGTGCTGGCAGCTGCTAGGACCCAGTGGCTCTCAGAGACCAACTCCAGCAAAGAAGAAGCAGAATCTTGTTGAGCCAGTGAGTGCAGAAAACTATCATCAAAAGCAATCACACTCTTTTCTCCGAACTCGAATACCTCAAGACCTGACTCCCCAGACAGCCCAGCAAAATCCTTTAGCTACAGCTGAACTTGGACCTAGAAACATCATAACCTTCCTGCAGGGACCCCAGTGACTACATCCCACCTCCTCAAGACCACTGTGAATCTACAGACCAACCAGCCAGTGCCCTCCTGTAGCTACAGCTGAACTCATCCCTGCCTGCAGGGGACCTGAGCAGCACTCATCAAGACCTTGAGTTTACAATGCTCCAGGAGGAGCATGTGCAGCTATAAGGACTTGCTTAGCAACAAACAAGCCCATGGGAATTGTGAGTTTGTAAATCATCCCTGTGGAGGTGGGGGCAGGGGCTAGAGTCAAATAGAACAGAAAGGTGAATTAGCAGACAGCCGTTACAGGCAAAGATATCCATAGGCTAAAGGTTGAAAGGATGGAAAAAGATATACCATGCAAATGGAGACTGAAAACAACCAAGAATAGCAACACTCATACACTCATACTCAAAACAAAACAAAACAATAAAAAGATCAACAAAACAAACAGCTGGTTCTTTGTAAGATTAACAAGATTTATAAACACTTAGCCAACCTAACCAAAAGAAAGAGCCCACATTATTAAAATCAGAAATGAAAAAGGAGACATCACCACAGACAGTGGAGACATCCAGAGAATAAAGAGAAACGATTTTGAAAATTTATATTCCAGTAAATTGAAAAACATAGAAGAAATTGACAAATTTCTAGACACATACAACTTATGTAAATTGAACCAAGAAGATATAGAAAACTTAAACCAACCAATAGCAAGCAAAGAGATAGAAACAGCAATAAAAAAAAGCCTCCCATCAAAGAAAAGCTCATATCCAGATGGATTTTCAGCTGAATTCTACAACACCTTTCTGGAAGAACTAAACCCATTATTTCGTAAGTTATTCTGATAAATTGAAAGAGATGGAATCTTTCCAAACTCCTTCTACAAGATGAGTATCACCATAATACTGAAACTTGAAAAAGAGCCCACAAGGAAAGAAAATTACAGGCCAATATCATTGATGAACAGAGATGCAAAAATTCTAAGCAAAATATTAGCAATACTCATTCAAAACCACATTAAGAAAATTGTACACCATGATCAAGTTGATTTTATTCCAAGGATGCAAGGCTAATTTAACATATGCAAATAATACATGTTATTCACTACATGAATAGAACTAAGGACAAAAATTACATTATCATCTCAATAGAAGCTGAAAAGCATTTGACAAAATCCAATTTCCATTCATGTTAAAAAGATGGCAGAAACCGGGCGTGGTGGCGCACGCTTGTAATCCCAGTACTTTGGGAGGTGGAGACGGGAGGATCCGGGTTCTCGGCCAGCCTCAGCTCTCTTTCTCTCTCTCCCTGTCTCTCTCTCTCTCTCTTTACCTAGTGAGGCCCTCCGCAACTTCGTGAGACCCGGTTTCAAAATAAAGTATAAAAAATAGGTCTTGGGGTGTAGCTCGGAGGTAGAATGCCCCTGGGTTCAATCCCCGGTACCGCAAAAAAATAAATAAATAAAAAGATGGCAGAAAATCAGAATAGAAGAAACTCACCTCAACTTCATTAATGCAATATACAATAAATCCAAGATCAACATCATATTGAATGGGGAAAAACTGAGGATGCTCCCTTTAAAGTCAGGAACAAAACAGGATACCCACTATCACCACTCCTTTTTAATATTGTCCTTAACATTCTTGACAGAGCTAATAAGGCAAGAGAAGTATATCAAAGGAATTCAAGTAGGAAATGTAGAACTAAAATTATTTCTATTTACAGATGACATGATACTATATTCAGAAAACCCAAAAAACTCAACCAAAAGACTTCTAGAGCTGTTTAACATATTCAGCAAAGCAGCAGCATACAAATTCCATCTAAAAACATCAGTAGCTTTTCTATATGACAATCATGAATCCACTGAGAAAGAAATACAGAAAATAATTCCATTCACAATAACCTCAAAAATAATAAAATACCTAGGAATAAATCTAACCAATGAAATCAAAGACATCTACAATGAAAATTATAAAACACTAAAAAAATAAATTGAAGAACTTAGAAAATAGAAATATCTCCCTTGCTCTTGAATAGGCAGAAAAAAATATTATCAAAATGGACATTCTAACAAATGTGATCTACAGAGTCAATGAAATCCCTATCATAATAACAATGTCATTCTTCACAGACCTAAAAAAAATCAGTCCTAAATTTCATACAGAGAAACAAAAGACCCAGAATAGCCAAAGCAATTCTCAGCAATAAGAAACATGCATGGGGCATCACAATTCCTGACTTCAAATTATACAATGGATCTATAGTAATAAAAACAGCATGGTATTGGCACAAAAACAGACACATAGACTAATGGAACAGAACAGAAGATACAAAAACAAACCCACACACTTATAGACAATTGATTTTTGGCAAAGGGGCCAAACACATATATTTGAGAAAAGATAGCCTTTTCAACAAATGTTGTTGGGAAAACTGGTGTCCACTTGTAAAAAAATGGAATTAATTCCTTACCTCTCACCCTGCACAAGAATCAACTCAAGATGAATCAAAGACCTGGAAATTGCACCAGAGACCTTGATGTTACTAGAGGAGCGCATAGGTCCAACACTCCAACATATAGGCACAGTTGGAAACTACCTCAATAAGACCCTCAAAGCTCAGAAAATTAAAACAAGAAATAATAAATGGGATGGTATGAATATAAAAAGCTTCTGCTTATCAAAGGGAACAATTAAGAGTCTAAAGAGAGAGCCTACAGAATGGGAGAGGATCTTTGCCAGTTATCCCTCTGATAGAGGATAAGAGCTAGAATATACAAAATACTTAAAAGACTCAACATTAAAAGACAAATAACCCAATCAAGAAATGGACAATTGAACTAAATAGACACTTCACAAAAGAAGAGATTCAAATGGTTAGTAAATACATGAAAAAAATATTCAACATCACTAGCAATCAGGGAAATGCAAATCAAAACTACACTGAGATTCCATATAATCCCAATCTGAATGACCATCATCAAGATGTCAAAAAACAATAAATGCTAGTGAGGATGTGGAGAAATAGGAACTCTTCTACACTGTTGGTGAGACTGCAAATTAGTGCAGCCACTAGGGAGGTCAGTGTGGAGATTCCTCAGAAAATTGGGAATGGATCCGTGCCATATGATACAGCTATACCACTACTGGGCATCTTTCCAAAAGGACTGAAATCAGAAAATCATAGTAATATATGCATATCCATGTTTATAGCAGCACAATTCACAATAGCCAAATTATGGAACCAACCTAGGTGTCCATCAATAGATGAATGGATTACAAAATTATGGCATATACACACAATGGGATTTTACTCAGCAATCAAAAAGATCAAAATCATGTCATTTGCAGGACAATGGATGGACCTGGAGAACATTATACATTAAGTGAGATTAGCCAGTCACAGAAAGTAAAGGAGCATATGTTTTCTCCATATGCAGAAGCTTGGGAATAATTGGGATGCCAGGGTGACTTCAGATAATGGAGGAGAAACTCCAGTGGAGCCAGGGAGGTGGTCTAGGGGAAGGGTGGGGGAGAAGGAGGATCAATGAAGGAATCACTTCCATTGACATTATGTGCATATTTGAGAACACCAATGTTAATCTCAATATCCTGTATGGGGGGGTTGAGGAGTGGAATGCAAGACTATAATGCTCCAATAAATTAAAAAATTAAATTAAATTAAAATATAAAAAAACACCACTATCTAACACTAAAAGTTTTTCTTTCTTTTTTTTTTAGGGGATAGTTTCAGAGGCCAAATGGAATTTAATGACTTATTACAAAATCACTGCAGGGCCTCACTTTGTCATTCAAAGTTAAAATCAATGGGAAAATTGGTCTTTGCAACTGGATGATAAAGTTGTCTATGTAATAAGTTAGTTGGAGACCTGATTATGAGGGGATGTATTAAATCAGATTTAAATATATTGTTTAATGGATTTTTTGCATTTATTTATAAATGATTCTTAGAAGAAGTGCCAAATATAATGACTTGGAGATGTGTAAAATATGGATAAGAAGTTTCTACTGACTGGCAATAACTAAGTCTAAGTAGGGAATCCATGTAACTTTAAGAAAAACAGTGGCAACATGAACTAAACATGCTCAAGTTTCTCCATGACTGTCTTCAGAATTGAGCCAAACTGCCCATCTTTGGCTTGAGAGAACTGAGTTCTTAGTCATTTTGTAACAATTTGGTGAACCTCAATAAAGAAATTTTAGAATTCATTCTAACTTGATAGATGGAAGCAACAATAGTAAAAGGTGCATCACAAAATTTTTTATTATATTTTTTGGGGGAATAGTGCCTACTACTCTCATGGAGAAAATACAAAAACTAGAATTTGAGAATTTGGAAGCAACTACTTGTACAGAAGAAAGAAGGTTAAAAGTAACGGTATGGCCCAAGAATATGCTGGGAGGCTGGAGCCTATAAAGAAAAGTGACTGATTTCAATGCCAGAGGCAGGAACTTTTAAAAAGAGCATGTCTAATTTTAAGATTAAAGTTTCGTGCAGCAATGCTATATCCTTCTTATTTTGATAGTTTCAAAGCTCTCTTTTATTTGAGTCATATTTGAGGAGAGAAGGGGTCAGGGTGGTGCCCAATAGGTTCTTACAGTGCAGAAAAGAATAAAAAATATCTGAAGAAAAAAAAGAAAGTGGATATTTAGAATCTTACGAACTTTGACTCAGAAATCCTTAGAAGTATTGTTTTGTATCCATTGCATAGAGTATCCCCTAGAGATATCGAGAAGACTCCTGTGTTTTCCACAATATGAGGAATTTTAATTAAATCTTAAAGTACTGAATGGCCTTAAGTAGCTGGAGGGTTTGAGTTCAACCAGAAGAAAGATATATCAGTTGCATTTGTATACCTTAGAAGTGTTTGTTTTAAGGTCTTTTAAATTACAGAAGAGCAATCATATTTCACAAGTTAAGTAAGTAAAAATTGAAGAAGATAGTTTATTTGCTACTCTCTAAGAAGAGTGCTAATGGAGAGGCTCTAAAATGCTAGGAAGGTGAAGTTTAAACATAAAATATCTAAATACAGAAAGCTGTATTCACCTTAAAAAGAGTATAAGCAATTAGTTTGTAGGTTGTCTATTCTTTTAAATAGGCCCTGCTAATTGATGTTTTCAATATACAGTGAAAACAGAGATAAATATGAATTGGTTCTTATTCTTAAATGATACACTGTCCAGAATAAGAAATAGATCGACAAGCAAATGATTAATAGAAAGTTCTAAATGGTGCGGTAATAATGTATATGCAGGACACAGGACATGGCAGTGTCTAAGAAAGAGCAACTAATGCTGGATTAAGATGTAAATGGACCAGTCCCATTAGAGAAGAATAATGATGAGGAAGTGAAAATTCACCAAGCAGTTACAGAAGAGGACCTTGAACTCTGATGAAACCATGTGGGTTAAGAGCAAAGAAGCATGTGGGACCATGATACAAGGAATAGAAAATCATTTTATATCAGAAGGGAATATGGTAAAACATGATTTCAGGGATCAGGATAAGAAGTCTGTACTTTACTCTTGGACCACAGAGGTTTTAAGTGATGAGGTGGGGGGGGCATATTACAGCAGTATGCTTTATCCAAAAGTGTATTTGAATATTGTATTCATCAACTAAGTCAAAATAATAAATAGCCTTCAGAAATCCAATGGATTAAGGCCTCAAAATTTCATTCCATGTTCATATACTTAGGTGGATGTTCAAGTCAGCAGAGCAATTCGCCTCTAAATTATCATGTAGAAGATTGAGTTTTTTTCTATTTGGGGGTTCTGCTATCTTCTGAAACCTTTTGTCTTCTGAACCCAACTGGTTGGAATATGCAGGAAAATAATAAGAAAGAGACATGTGCACTTGTTTAAAATGTCCAATCAGGAATCAGCACAGATTCTGTTCATTAATTTAACTGTAGTTACCATGCCAGGCCTAATTGCATGGCACCATGGTAAGCCCAGAGTAAAAGGTTTTGGGGTGCAGCTCAAATTGAAATGTCTTAAAGACACTTAAGTAAAGATGTATGGTTTTCTACTCGAGATATCTCACTATTTGCAAATTTTTAAGAAAAGTAAAATATAGGATGTTGAACATATATATTTGCATTTGATAGCAATAAACTAGAAAAAAAATGACATCTCTAACCTTGCTGTACTAGAAAAAGAAGCATTTTCAGTCGTTTGTTTAAAATTCAGTGTTTAGATCTTTTAAAATATTTCTCCAAAGGGCCCTTTCATCTAGTGACCTCTGAAGAGGCTCTTGGGCCCAGCACAAACTTCAAACGAATAGGGCATACTTACAACTGGGGCTGGTTCAGATAGACAAAGATAAGGCAGCCCAGGACTTCATAAGCAGTGAACAAAATGGGCAACTCCTGTTTGTGAAAAATCAGTGTTTTTTTTTACTTGAACTTGAGTACTTTGAAAAAGAGCCATCTGATATTCCAGAGAGAGTATGTGAAATGACAGGGAAGAGTTTTAAAAGGATAAGAAAGACTAATCTTTTGAATGAATTTCAAAATAATGTAGATGGCAAGGGATGCAAAATTTTCTTGACCTACATAGACATAAGGAAGAATGGTGTTTCCCCTCAGAGCCTTCCAGCTATGAAAAGTATTTATGAAAGAATTCAAACTATATAGAGTGACAGACCTGCCATGAGTGACCTAAACTAAACCAATTCCAATTCCTCACGTTTATAAGTCAGGATATTACCGGCTAACTGTGGTTAGCATTTGTAACAACCTTCCCGGAGGCATGACGTTTCAGGTGATGCATAGATCTCATGTTATATACTATTTAACATTAAATATATTTTGAATAAAAATTGACTGTATAGTAAAATAATGTCTTTTTGCTTTTCGGGCGGGGAGTACAAGGGGTTGAACCCAGAGGCATTCTATCTCTGAGCTACCCACCCCCCGACCCTTTTTATTATTTATTTTGAAACAGGGTCTCACTAGGTTGCTAAGAACCTCAGTATGTTTCTAACGCTGTCCTTGAACTTGGGATCCCCCTGTCTCAGCCTCCCAAGTACTGGGATTGCAGGCATGTGCCACCACGCCTGGCTAATGCCATTATTTTAATTCAAATCTCTATTTTTCTCTCACTTGTCTTATATCTTTTCACTCTCAATACTCCAATCCATTCTGCATATTGCTGCCAGAGAACATACCTAAAGTACAACATTGATGATTTCTTTTTCCAGAACAAAACTGTTCCATGGCTATTGCCTACTGACTATACTCCTTTGCACTTACACACACTCCTTCATTATTCAAACCCTTTTTAGTTTTACCACTTGCCCCTTTCTCCTTGGCATCTTATGCTCCAATTATGTTGAAATATTTCTTCAAATAGACCAGATTCTTTTCCACTGCCAAGAATCATGCATTCTTTTGAATGTTTTACCCAATTCCTATCCACTTTAATACCTTATCAATATTTATTTCAAATACCCATTTCTAGGAAACTTTCATAATTTGTCACAGTCTGAGTAAGATGCCCATTTTTCATACTCCCAGAATACCTAGTTGTACACTTTTTATTGATCTTTTAGATGCTGTTGTAAGCCCTGGTTTACCTGCCCATCTCCCACATTACCTTTTAAGCTCTCTGGAGGTGGGACATTTGCTGAATAATTTAGGTTCAGTGTGGTAGATACAGAGATCTGCCATCATGAAAGGAATTGTTGCCCAATTGTCAGAAAATAACCTGCAGCTAATACCTCCTTCAGAATTTGCCCTCACCACAAAGATCTGCCTAATCCAAGGGCATACCTTAATATGTGTAGCCTATGTCCAATGAGCTGGAACATAAAATCAGGATAGGGAAAGTTATTGACTTAATTCCACTATACAAAGTTGCAGGATTCAACAGCCTGGTAAAGACCACCAGCACCACCAACAAAAAACCTTTTAGAAGCATCAACAATGGGCTGGACTCCATATAGGTGGAGCTAAAATGCCAGAATCAGTACGCTGCCTCCCACTGTTACCAACTTCAGCATTTACCTCAGGTCTAGACAGCCATTTTACCCAAAGGCACTCCTTTCCTGGAGTAGCCCATCCAAAACGGATTCAGGGATAGAAATGTCTGGACATAGCTGGGTGTGCTGGCACACACCTATTATCCTAGTACTTGGGAAGCTGAGACAGGAAGATTGCAGGTTCAAGGACAACTCCAGCAACCTAGCAAGACCCTGTTTCAAAAACAAAAATTAATTAATTAATTAAATAGGACTGGGGATGTAGCTTGGAAGTGAAATGTCCCTGGGTTCAATCCCCGGTACCACAAAATAATAAATAAATAAATATCTGGACATATCAGTCCAATAGAGGATACTCTGATGAATTATGATGCGCTGGAACTCAACAGATTATCCTGTAACAGAGTTGTAGACTAGAGACATTTATCCTTAATAAATATCCTACATGCCAAACACCATCTCAGCCTCTGCTTCTGGAAAACTCAACTGGCAATAAGTATCTAAAATATAATTGCTCTACCAGATATAAAGGTAATATCAAAGCTTTCTTAAGAAACATCGTTTATGGGCGTGTCATAGTCCTCATTCCTTTGACTTCTATTGTAACACTGTCTAGAGCTCTTTTGACCTGATAAGAAGCAGAGCAAGTGGCAGTTTAGTGCATTTAAAAGAAGAGTGACACACATGTCACAGCTCCCAAGATAATACACAATTAATTTCTACTCAGTTGTCATTTGACTATCCCTGAAAAGTAGGAACCTTATGTCTGCTGTTCATGTATTATTTACTACTTAATACATTAACAGTATGTCAGCAGAATGGAAAATTATGGAATATAATTACAGCTAAATTTCCAAGACATGAACTGCTAGAGGTTATATCATGAAGTGTGCTTAATATTTGCTTTATTAGAGATGAAAGAAAGAGATGGAGAAGAAGGAGAAGGAAACACCACAAAAATGCAAATATACTTGAGCCTAGGCACAGCTGTATACACCTATAATCTCAATATTGGGAGGCTGAGACACAAGGATCACAGGTTCAAGGCTAGTGGCACTAATTTAATGAGACCCTGTTTCAAAGTAAAAACTAAAATAGGGTTGGGGTAGAATACCCCTGGGTTCAATCTCCAGTAACCGCCACACAAAAACCTGAAAATATATTTGGATGAAAAATCAAACCTCCATGATCTTTGTTGTCTATTATCATTTATTACCCTGTGTATCTCTGTGAACAGATACCAGAAAGAACTTTTAACTCACTGGAGTTCCAAATTGTTGCATTCCAAGTTTAACCAAGTGCTAATTACTCATTTTAGCATTTCTCATTCATTTTTTATCAAAGCTCCAAACAATGCAAATCTACCTATCCTAACACAATCAGATGATTTTCTTGAAAACTTTTAACATTGCAACAATAAACACTTATGTAAATAATAAAATTAAGAATCTAGAAGTTGAGGGCCACAACCACTAGATGTGGACTAAAAAGTTTCTTTTTTTTTATGATGTCAGACTGCAGGTACACAGGTATGTAAGCAGTAAAGTAGCGAAATATCACTGAGGCAGCAGACTCTTTGACCCTGGCTGTTGCATTAGACATTATCTTAATAACAGGAATGTGACAACAATTACCATTTGAATTATGCTGCCATGTGCCACTTAAATATAATCTATTCTCAATATAAAGGTATCTCTTCGAAAAGATCAGAGAATTTAAGTAGATTACCCAAATTCACAAGCTAAGCAGTAGGAGAGCAGATAGTGCCTGTGGGTTTGCCTAGTCGGGTTAATATAAAAAACACCCAAACATGAAGGAATCCTCCAAAATGATGGAGAATAAATGGAAAGAAACAAGTCATCTACCAAACAAATAACAACTATGAAATAACTATGTCTATAACTATGTTTGCATCTACATTTATATTTATTTGTTGCTGTTCTTTTTGTCAACAGACAGACAAGTATTATCTTACTGATTCTTGGGGAGATATTTTATTTGAGGCACTTTGCAGAAAAGATTTTCAGAAAAAAAAACTTACTGTCAAGGAGAATAGTGTCTTCTAATTATATGACTTGTATTTGGATTTTCTAATAGTAAGTGGGAAGACAAAGATCTAGTAGATATGGTGTAAAGTTTGAAAGCCAGGTGGATGCAGGGTACTGAGACAGGAGGATTGTAAGTTTGAGGCCAGCTTCAGCAATTTAGTGAGACCCTCAACAACTTAGTAAGATCCTGTTTGAAAATAAAAAGGGCTGGGGATGTAGCTCAGAAGTAGAATGCCCCTGGGTTCAATCCCCACTACCAAAAAGAAAAATAAAATGAAAAAAAATAGAAGTGCTCTTACAAAATACCTGGAAGGACAAATGGCTAATGTTATGATGATGATAATAATAAAAACAGATAGTATCTTATCAGTTACAAAATGCCTATTTATGTTTAAGGTCTTTCTTAAAGTAATTTTGTAATTTTTATGGTATTACTTCACATTTCAAGATGAGGAAATAGATTTTAAAAAGACAAGTGATTTTTCTCAGAACCCACAGGTGACTGAGGCAGGCCATCTTGTTCTAGCCCTCAAGTTGTCTCACACCAAACTGCCTATTTCTCTTTGAAGAAGAGAATAATTAGCAGAAAGTATACAATTAGCCCCTGTACCCATAGATTCTGCATCTGAGGCTTCAAGCAACTGAAAATTGAAAGTATTTGAAAAAAAAATTGTCTGCACTGAACTCGTATAGACTTTTTTTCTTGTCATTATTACCTTAACAATACAGTATAACAACTACTTACATAGCATTTACATTGCATTAGAATGTATAAGTAATCTAGAGGTGATTTAAAGTGTATGGGAAGATGTGAATATGTTATGTACAAATACTCTGCCATTTTATATAAGGGATTTGAGTACCTGCAGATTTTGGTATCTCGGTGGGGGGGTGTCTTAGAACTAATCCCCTGCGATGCCAAGGTATGACTGTATTCTTTTCATTGTGGCACAATAATCCACAAAGAAGAAATGCTTATCATAGTGTAAGACTCACGTTTTAGTGAAGGGGAACTATTTAAAATAGGAAAAATAATCTTCAATTCATATTAGTGTAAATACTTTGGAGACAGCTGGTATTAATGGATAGCAGTGTGGTAAATGTATTCAGCCCTGAAATAGCCTCTGATACTACTCAAGAAACTTGTAATGTGTCTTGCAGCTCAGGCTGCTGTGTGGAAACCACTGGGGGTGCAATCCTGCTGCCCTTGCATTTCTTTTGTGCTCACACAACTCCCATTAACACTGCTCAAAGTTCAGTGTACCAGGAACTAAGGGCAATTTTTCTCTGCTTTCTCAATTCTCAGTAGCTTTACGGTCATAGACATTTAGCAGCACTTTCTCAACAAGAGGTATTTTGCACAGAACAAGAAAGCTGCAGGAATGTCCTGCTTGCTTCAGGGAGGGAATCTCTGTATGACAAACCATGTGACACATGGCTCTGGTAAGGTAACTGCTGCTTGGAACCTCCTAGGGCCTCTAGACTGTGGGAAGGGAACTCCCACTGGCCTTGTGCACACCTGATTGGTGGTATATCAGCAGAACCTTCCAGCCTGGCACTTTTTGTTCCATTATTCACTAGATGCAATTAGCAGAGTCAGAAAGAAGCAACCTATAATCCGTCAAAGTAGGTCAGTAATCTCATTGTTTGCCCATTAATAATCATCAGATACATGTTTAGAACAATACTTCTATTAAAATTACATGACAGCAATTCCTTCATATCTCAGTTTTACTATGGTTCCTCACTTTATAAATGTCCTTTTAAAAATTGTTCTCAAAAAGAAGAAGTTGTCTAGTTAAGATTATTTTTCTTACAATTTACAGAACTCATGAAGGCCCTTGGCAAAATAATAATTGAAGAAGCCCAGAATGTTAATGTAAGCTGCTGCTGTAGGTTAAGATCTGGCATGTTGTTTTCATATCTTCTCAACTTATACTTTATTCTAATAGTCTCCCTAGAAATAATGATACGGTTGGTTTTACTCATTTATTAAATTGTATTAAATGAGCTAAGTGTTGATATTTAAAAGAATGCAAATGATGTATTATCCCTTTAAGAAAAACACAACAATCCAGGTATAGTTACAGCTTGCCTGTGACCTCATCTACTCCTGAAACTGAGAGAAGAGGATAACAAGTTCAAGGCCGGCCTGGGCAACTCAGTGAGTCTCAATATAAAAAAATAATAAATAGCCGGGCGTGGTGGCGCACGCTTGTAATCCCAGTACTTTGGGAGGCGGAGACCGGAGGATCCGGGTTCGCGGCCAGCCTCAGCTCTCTCTCTCTCTCTCTCTCTCCCTGTCTCTCTCTCTCTCTCTCTCCTTAGTGAGGCCCTCCGCAACTTCGTGAGACCCACTTTCAAAATAAAGTATAAAAAAAAAAA
>PVJS01010359.1:10000-48216 GCA_004027185.1 Glis glis | reverse complement strand
CTCCTCCTCCTCCTCTTCCTTCTTCTCCTCCTCCACCTCCTCCGCTTCCTCTTCTCTTTCTTTCTCTTTCTTTTCTTTGTACTGGAGATTGAATCCAGGAGCATTCTACCTCTGAGCCACACCCCCGATCCTATTTTAATTTTTATTTTAAAACAGGGTCTCACTAAGTTGCTGAGGGTCTCTCTACATTGCTAAGGCTGGCCGCAAACTTGCCTCCCAAGTACTGGGATTACAAGCGCCATCGCGCCCAGCTGAGATTTCCTTCTTTTTTAAAGGCTTACTAGAATTCCAATGTCGAGATATACCACACTTTCTTTGATGGACACTTAGGATGTCTTGGCTACTGTGAATTATGCTGCAAAGAACACGGGAGGGCAGACAGCTCTTCAATATCTGTGATCACTTCTTTTGGATATAAACTCAGAAGTAGGATTGCCGGATCATACTGAAGTTCTGTTTTCAATTTTTTGAGGAAACTCCATATTGTTTTCCATAATGGATAAATTAATTTACATTTCCACCAACAGTGTACCAGGGTTCCTTTTCTCCACATCCTGACCAACACTTGAAATTACACTTTTTCATCTAAGACTCTCATTACTAGTGGATACCAGAAGTTTTGCCCTGAACAGAGATTTCTAACGGCTTCACTTGACAGAACAGAGCTGTTTCCATTTGGCTTCCTTCCTAAAGCGAACGATTTCCTGCCAGCAAACTCTCTTCCCCCTATAGATGAGCGACGTGTCCCGGTAGCAGGGACATAACAAGCACCTGGGGATATAACAGGCTTCGTCACAGTCTCTTGTGTGGAAGGTGTCAGCACCAATGAAGCTTCATGTAGAGACTGTGTTTTCATCACTAACATAGCGACTTTAAACAATGTGGAGACAGACCAGGAGAAGAGTGGAAGGGGATTGAGAGAGGAAGATGAAGAGGCGAAAGAGGAGGACTGAGGGAGGAAATGATTTAAATAATACTACAGCACTATATGAAGGTCTTACTACCAACTTCACTAACTTGTATGGGGAGGGGGGAGCGGCGTGGGATGCAGATGGAACAAGAGCTGTGTGCATGTGTGTCTGTACTGTACTGAACCTCACTAGACTGTATAATTGCAATGCACTAATAAAAGTTTATAAAAAGTCTCCCTTGTTTTCAATCTTACCCTCCACACAAGACTGAAAGCCTTATATAAATAGCACTTGGCATCCCATCTAAAGCTCAATGGTCGTCTTTGGACTGAATAAGTGAATGAATAAACAAAAAATATATACGCATATGCACTCTGGTGTTTCTTGTTTTTCTTTGGTGAGTTCCCTGACAGCCCTGGGCATCAATGTGGGGCCCAGGGGACCACGGGAAGGCAGCTTACTTCAGGGGACCACAGGAAGGCGGCCTACTTCAGGGGGACCATGGGAAGGTGGCCTACTTCAGGGGGCCACAGGAATATGGCTTACTTCAGGGGGCCACAGGAAGGTGGCCTACTTCAGGGGGCCACGGGAAGGTGACTCAATTCAGGGGACCACGGGAAGGTGGCTCACTTCAGGGGACCAGGGGAAGGCGGCTCACTTTGGGGGACCACAGGAAAGGTGTCATACTTCAGGGGACCACGGGAAGGCGGCTTACTTCAGCTTCCTGGCTTTCTCGTCAGCCGCCTGGAGCTTCCGTAGCCGCATCCTCTCTCTTGGCGTCATTTTCTGCACTTCAGACAGGGCCTGCAGAGTCTGCAGGTGGATCTTTTTCTGCCTACAAATAATAAAGATTCCCCACATGCGCACAGGCTCAGAAAAATTAAACAAATATTTTACAGAAGTATCATTCCACTACCGAGGGAGCACAAGCGTCTCAAGACGACAGGCAAAAACTAATAAACTTTGGGTAGGTAATGAGCCAACCAGGACTGCAGCTAATTGGTAATATTTTTCAAATTAGATTTTTGTTTAAAAGCAAATTATGTCCTTTCCAGATTTCTGCTCATTTCACTGCTATGACTGGTTTTCATAATGTAAGACAAATTAGGATATTCGCCGTTAGAAAGTAAATAGACCGGCAAGCAATTCGACCATGTGGATAAGGATGCGACCTTGGGAGTTAGGCAGGGTTTGGTCCCACCTCTGCCACTCATTATTAGCTCAGTAGCCTTGGACAAGAAACTAAACCTCAGTTTTCTCATCTGTAAAAAATGGGCTACCATTTTTAAGAAGCATTCCAAAATGACACTGTTATAACAGCTAAATTTTACTGAACATATCTGATACGCTAGGCTTAATACCACAGATATTGTATGGTAGCATGGTATAATGGTTAATCCCACACGTTAATAACACTCTGTGGGTTTAGATCCTAGCTCTCAGGTTACTCTGTGCCCTTGGGTAAGTTATTTAACCCCTCAAAGACTACAAAAAAAAATCATAGTTCTATTTCATAGGGTGGTTCTATATTTAAATGAGCTAATTCATGTAATGTGATTTGATTAGAACCAAATGTAAGGTCATTATGCCCCCAAATGTTAGCTAGTATTATTACTGAAGAGGTTTCTTCTTCAGTTAAGGAAACGAGCTCACATTGATCACGTGTCGAAAGGTCTACAACCACGTTCTCAATGGCATTTGCTTCTGCTCCTAGTTGGATTGGGTCCAATGTTGCAGAATGCCTTTTGCACTCAGCGCCTTCCTTAAAAACACAGTAAGAGACCATTTTAATGGCTACTGTAGGCAGTACTCATCCCTCTGGAATATCGTCCAGACAAAACTTCCAAGGGATGGGCAATTTTTGGGGAATATACATTCCTTATTTTGTCAGGCCAAAGGCACTGCCTTAAAACATAGCCCCAGATCTTAAAAATAAGAGTGACTAATTGAAATCAATATTTCACAGTGTGAAATACCTTCCAAACAACTGGATTCTAGAACATTGTTAACTGTAAACAATGTCAGGTAAACTGTCTCACAACTGCAGTGCAAAATGATAACTAAACTTAGTTCAATATTTTTAAAATAAGACATCTACTACTGTCACATATCCAGTTAATAAAGTAAAATGTGAATTTCCAACCTTTCCTGAAAGAATAGATAACAACTCAAGAAAACAAGACTATCAGGAGCATGCCTGAGAATTTGCCCCCTCAAGTTCAATGTGCTTTATCTGGCGATCATGCATTAAACCAAGGCTGGAATACGGAGGGAAGAGGTGAAATTATCTCTGTTTGCAGATGACATGACCCTACATATAGAATATCCCTCAAAAAAACCCTCAACCAGAAGATTTCTAGATGTGATAAACAAATTTGGCAAAGTAGCCAGATACAAAATCAACCTATGAAAAATCAAAAGCTTTTCTATACACCAATAACAAACATGCTAAAAAAGAAATGAAGAAAATGCTTCTATTCACAATAGCCTAAAAAATAAAATACTTAGGAAAAATCTAACCAAGGAAGTAAAAGAACTCTACAATGAAAATTACAGAACACTGAAGAAAGAAATTGAAGAAGACCTTAGAAGATGATAGATCTCCTATGCTCTTGAATAGGCAAAATAAATACTGTCAAATTGGCCATTCTACCAAAAGTGATCTATAGATTCAATGCAATCCCTAACAAACTACCAATGTCATTCTTCAAAGAACTAAAAATGAACAAAACAAAACAAAAACAGTCCTAAAATTCATATGGAAGAAAAAAAAGATCCAGAATAACCAAAAAAATTCTGAACAATAAGAACCATGCAGGAGGCATCACAATACCTGATTTTAAATTATACTACAGAGCGATAGTAATAAAAACAATATGATATTGGCATAAAAATAGACTCATAGACAAATGCAATAGAAGAGAAGATATAGAGACAAATCCTCACACTTACAACTAGTTGATTTTTGACAAAAGGCGCCAAAAACATATGCTGGAGAAAAGACAGATTTCTCAACAAATGGTGTTGGGAAAACTAAAAAGCCATATGTAGAAGAATGAAACTCGACCACTATCTCTCTCCCTGCAAAGTCAACTCAAAATGGATCAAAGACCTAGAAATTGGACCAGAAACTTATGAAATAATGAGAAGAAAACTGTGTATTAACTCTCCAACGCATAGGCACCAGCAGAGACTTCCTCCATAAGACCTGTAAAGCTCAGGAAACAAAGCCCAGCATCAATAAATGGGGTGGCACCAAATTTAAAAACTGTGTAGCAAAGGAAACAGTCAAGCGTGTGAAGAGAGAGCCAGCCAAATGGGAGAAAATCGTTGCCAGCTACTCCTCTGATAGAGGACTGACATCTAGAATGTACAAAGAACTAAAGAAATGAACACCAACAAAACAAATAACCCAATTAATAAATGAGCAATTGAACTGAATAGACACTTCTCAGAAGGACAACTACAAATATATGAAAAACTGTCCAACATCATTAGCAAGCAGGGAGATGCAAATCACAGCTACACTGAGACTCCATCTAACCCCAGTTAGAATAGAAGTCATCAAGAACACAAACAGTAATCAATGCTGGCGAGGATGTGGGGGAAAAGGGACACTTGTGCACTGTTGGTGGGATTGTAAATTAGTGCGGCCACTGTGGAGATCAATATGGAGATCCTCAAAAGACTAGAAATAGAACCACCATATGACCCAGCTCTACCACTTCCGGGTATCTTTCCAAAAGAACTAAAATGACAATACTATGGTGACACATGCAGACCCATGTTCATAGCAGCACAACTCTTAAGATCCACGTTATGGAACCAACCTAGGTGTCCATCAAAAGATGATGGATAAAGAAAATGTGGTGCATACACATGTTGGAATTTTATTCAGCCACAGAGAAGAATAAAATGATTTCATTTGCAGGAAAATGGATGGAACTAGAGAACATCATGCTAGATGAGACCGGCCAGTCTCAGGAAGTCAAAGGCCATATGTTTTCACTCATATGTGGAAGCCAGAAAAAAAATAGGAAAGAAATGGGACTTTGTGAAAATGAGGAGAAAGAACAGTAAACTAGTGGGAGGGGATCGGGAGAGGGAGAAAATTAGAGGAAAAAGAAGGCTTGAGGGAGGAAACAGACCAAATACCGTTATGTCTGTATATGAATGTATCAGTACAACCTGACTAGCATGTACGGGAGGTAGCAGCAGGGTGGCGGGTGGGGTGGGATGCGGAGGGAAACACAGCAAGAGATGTTGTACACAAATATGAACACACCACTTTGAATATCACCACGATGTATAGTTACAATGCACCAATTAAAACATGGGGGGAAGGGCTGGATATCTTTGATGGATCAGTTTTCTTAGTTTGAATACAAGGATAAAAAACAAACATGGCAGAGTCAAGAAACCATTGGTGTGGGTAGTAAAGAAGTATATTTGGGGAGTTAGCCTTGAAGATCAGGACCCCTATTTTCCCCCCACTGCCTTGCACACTGCTGAGGAGGGACGCTGTCCTCTTCCGGTCCTCACAAGATTAAAGAGATTTCCTTCATCGAAATTATGAATTTCATCTTTGAAAGCAGTGTTCCGTGGAGTTGCGCCGTGCACTGCCTGCACAGTTGCACATGGCTGTTCTGAATTAACTGAGTATTCTGGGTCCTTCCAAGTCATAGCACTTGGCATTTTTAATGAGGAGAAAGAGAAGCTACGCCAGAAAATAATCAGGGTTCTTTGGGAAACACACTTTCTGTGGTTCTTCTGTGAGAGGATGTATATTTTGAGGAAGTGAATTTTGGCTTAGTGTCAGTTGTCCCAGATCTGCACCATATTATCCTTCAGTAGATAATCTGCCAGTTCACATTAAATAAACAACGTGTGAAAGCCACTTCTGCCTGTGATGGAAGGCTCATTAGCACAGATATTACTAAATGTCTGAGACATTAATTTCTCTATACACTTACAAGGCAACTGCAGAGCTACCCTGCAGATCTGTGAGCCGTGCAGTGTTTTAAATTTTTATGATTTCAATTTGCTACCACCTGGGGCAAATGAATTTGGAATGCTGCATTGCTGAAGCTCCTGAATTTCTTGGCAAGACTTAAGTGGATTTTAGGATGCTCCATGCAGTCCGTTTAACACTAATAGATTTTTAAAGACAAACGCATTTAACATTTTCACTGGGTGGGCTTTTAAAAACAAGCAATTACTTACATGGCATTAATTATATGGGCAGCCTCTTTCTGACAATCCAAATTCTTGTCTTCCAGCGTTATTTCTGAATATCTACACATCAAGTGCTGGGGGGTTGTGGGGGGAAGAAAAAAAAATCAACTCTGACAAACCTTAAAGATTCCTCTTCAGCAATGAAAGAGCAAAAAACTACCAGCTGTGTTTTCTGATTTTGGATATTATCATTATTATTAGCACTGGGATTGAACCCAAGGGTATCCTACCTCTGAGCTACACCCCCAGCCCTTTTATTTTTATTTTGAGACAGATTCTCACTAAGTTGCTGGGGCTGGCCTCAAACCTGCGATCCTCCTGCCTTAGCATCCCAAGTACTGGGATTACAGGTATGTGCCGCCACGCCCGGCTTTGAAAATGAAGTTCTTGGTGGTGGTGGTTATTATTAATAGGCCCTGGGGATTGAACCCAGGGACATTCTACCTCTGAGCTACATCTACAGCCCTATTTTCTATTTTTTATTTTGAAACAGGGTCTCACTAAGTTGCTGAGGGCCTCACTAAGTTGTTGAGGCTGGCCTCAAACCTGCGACCCTCCTTTCTCAGCCTCCCAAGTACTGGGATTACAGGTGTGAACCACTGTGCCCAGCCATGGTAACTATTTTTTCCTCTATAAAGGGTTATATAAAATTACATAAATGTCGGGCATGGTGACACATGTCCGTAATCCCAGTACTTGGGAGGCTAAGACAGGAGGGTTGCAGGTTCAAAGCCGGCACATGGTAACTTGGTGAGGCCAAGATATTTTTATTTCAAAATAAAAAATAAAAAAGGGCTGGGTGTTTAGCTCAGAGGTAGAACACCCCTGGGTTCAGTTCAGTCCCTAGCACCACACACACATACACACACACACACACACACACACACACAAACACACACATACACACAACCTCCCCTCTCTGTCTACCTTCAGGGAACACAGCCCAATTCAGGGATTTTGTGCTAACCACTCCTTGTGATCGGAACACTGTCTCTCCTGTTCTTTGCTTGGCTGGCTGCTTCTCATGGGCTCACCGGTGGTGAGATGGCATCTCCTGTGACTACCAGAGCCCCTCCCCCTCCCTTATTTTTACAGAATCCTGTTTACTTTCTTCCTAGTGCTTGTGATCATGTATTTGCTTAGTTTTTTTTTCTCTAGATAGTTGAGTTCTTTCACTAGCAGTCAAGCTTCAAAAGAAAAGCAACCATCCCCGTCCCTTTCATTTTGGCTACCCAATGTCAGCGCAGAGCTCAGCACTCAGGAATGAATGCGCGAGAACACATGATCATCTTTGCTTCCTCTGGACTGAACACTTGGCAAAAGGAAAAGGCACACACACTTTGGAAGGTGGATGCACACTTTGTGGTTCCTGATAAAGCTATTCACAAAGTCAGAGGCGACCTGCCTGGGGGATTACTACTGCAAAAACCTGAGGAGTCTGCAGGGAGAGGACCGTCTGCTTCTTTCTTACCACCTGAGGCAGATTCTCTACATCAAATTTTCTAATCCACAGGAAAACTAAAAATAAGCCCACTTAATCAATAAAAGAGGTACTGAGTGATGTAATAAAGAAGTGAAGTAATAAATTCTCCATGAAACCTCATATTTTAGTATGACTGTTAGTACATTCTTGTCCAAGCAGAGCTCTGTTTCTAAGGAGTTGAGGTAAGCTCTGTCAGCCTAAGAGCCATATTGAGTTTACGCAGAGTATCAGAGCCCTAATGTCCTACTCCCAGTGCCACCCAGGATCTGGTGTTCATGTGCCCTCTTTTGCAAAGAGATTGTCCTAACATTTTTCTCTGCTTCTTTTCAATCTTGTTTCTCCTTTCTGACTGGTTCTTAATGCATCTTCTTCCCACAGCCCTTCCTTAAGTCATAGAACGTACATACAAATGCTCATGCCCATTTTTCAGTAGCCCTTTCGCTTTAAATACCTGTAGCTGCTCAGCAATGTAAGGGATTTTTAAAATTTCCATGGCAGATGGTCTCAATGAAGGACTCTTGTTCAACATGCTGTAATGTCCAAAAAGAAAATTATTCTTCAAGTGAATAAAACTGTAAGTTCATTTAAACAAAACAACATAATCTAGAGTCATTTCTGCGGCAACAGATCTATTTCCCTACCTTTCCATGATGGCGTTGAGTTCCCTCGGGTATCTCTCAGGGAGCGAAGGTGTGTCGCCTTCAACAATTTTTAAAACAACAGACAAGAAATTGGAGCCAGTGAATGCATGATTCATGCAACACATCTCATATAAAATACATGCCAAGGACCTGAAGACAAAATCGAAGAATTTAAATAAGGAAAAATGTCCTATTTAAAATCTGTTCATTATATGAAACCCCAGGGGCATGGAGGCTTTGGCTACGAGGCACTAACATATGTTTCAGTTGCTTGTTTAAAAACGGCAGCTTCATACTGTTCATTTCTCCATGAAAATGCATGTTTACAAAAATAATCCCCCAAAACAAACAAAAAAAAAAAGCGAAAGAGTAAAGCTTAAAGGGAAGTCTGAATGACTGCTTTTTTCCAGAGAACAAACAAACCAATATTTAGCAAGATGCCTGTGAATACTAAGGATTCTAAATATTTGATCAATGTTGTAAGGAATTTTTGAATTAGCTCTTATGAAGAAAAAATAAAATATAACTAAATATTATCTTCCTAAGGCATTTTTGATAATGCTACATATACAAAATGAAATTTTAATTTATTAGCCTAGTCTTCCCTTTACTGTGTATCCATGCTTTCTAAAAAGGAAAATAGCATTCTTTATTAGTTCTCTGAATATAATCTATTTGCAAGTATGGTGGGAGAGCCACATTAAAATGTATAATTCCTCCTCAAGGAGCATGAAACAGAATATTAAAATTCTACATGAATCAATCCAACACTGATTTGGATTAACCATGCAAATCAGTAACCTCTAAAACAGTAGAAAAATCTTTCCAATAGCTCTACATCATAAAGAAAATGAGGGGTAAATTCCTCCTTGAGTTTAGTATTAAGGAATAACTGTACTTCTCCTAAATAATGGGTTATTTTTATCTTATTGGCATTATGAATTATATAACTCACCAGGTTTCCCTTTTCATGTTAGTTGCTAGAAAGTTCAGAAAGAAATTTATGATTGACCTTATATGTTACACCTCCTAAAGTTCATAGCTCTCTAGTAACTGGTTCCAAAGATATTGAAGTGCTTGAAATGCTAGATAAAGAATTCAAAAGAATGATTATAAAAAAGCTCAGTAAACTCCAAGAGAATATATAAACAACAAAATGAATTAAGGTAGACAATGCAATATATGAATGAGAAATTCAATAAAGAAAGCATTTGAAAAAGAACCAAACAGAAATTGTAAAAATGAAAAGCTCAATATATCAGATTAAAAATTCAGTTCAAGCTGGGTGTGGTGTTGCATGCCTTTAATCCCAGTAATCGGGAGGCTGACACAGGAGGACTGCAGGTTCAAGGCCAGCCTCAGTGACTTAGTGAGACCCTGCTTCAAAATAAAAAGGCCGCCGGGCGTGGCGGCGCACGCTTGTAATCCCAGTACTTTGGGAGGCGGAGACCAGAGGATCCGGGTTGGTGGCCAGCCTCAGCTCTCTCTGTCTATCTCTCCCTGTCTCTCTCTCTCTCTCACTCTCTCTCTCTCTCTCCTTAGTGAGGCCCTCCGCAACTTCGTGAGACCCGGTTTCAAAATAAAGTATAAAAAATAGGGCTGGGGGCGTAGCACAGAGGTAGAACGCCCCTGTGTTAAATCCCCGGTACCACAAAACAAACAAACAAACAAACAAACAAACAAAAAATAAATAAATAAAAAGTAAAATAGGTCTGGGAATGTAGCTTGGAGGCAGAATGCCTCTGGGTTCAACCTTCAGTACCCAAACAAAAAAAAACTATTAGTCCAAAGCCACACCAATAGACTAGATCAAGTAGAAGAAAGAATATCAAGACTTGAAGACAGGCTGAAGAATTATCACATTCAGATAGTAATGGAGAAAAGAAGAATGAAGAGAATATGCAAGATCTCTGGTATTCCATTAAAAGACCAAACATTCATAATTGGAATAGACAAAGGAGAAGAGCCACAGGCTAAAGGCACAGAAAACCTACTCAGAGAAATAATAGCAGAAAATTTCTCAAATCTTGGGAAAGACATGGACATCCAGATACAGTAGGAGACATTTAGAACTTCAAATATACATGACCACTAAAAAAAAAAACTCTTCACAACATATTATAATTAAACTTCCAAAAGTACAAAACAAAGAATATAAAAAGCTTTATATAAAATAATATAAATGTTTTATATATATATTTATTAAAAGAATATAAATATAAGAAGTGCCCAGTCACTTATAAAGGCAAACCAATCAGAATAACAGCAGATTTCTCAGAAGAAACTCCAAGGGCCAGGAGAGCATGGAATGATGTGTTTCTAAGCCTGAAAAAAAATAACTGCCATCCTAGATCCAGCAAAGTTACCCTTCAGAATCAAAGGAGAGATAAAGACTCTCCAAGTTAAATGGAAATGAAAAGAATTCAGGACCACTAAACCAGCATTACAGAAGATACTTAAAGGAATCCTACACCCAGAAGAGGAAACAGGATAAATACAATCTTGAGAACACAGGAAAGAAAACATCTCCCTAGATGAGTAGATAAGAAAATGAGAATTAAGAATCAAACATGATTAATCCAGTAAACCATCAAAACTCTAACGTGAATAAGGGAGAAACAAATGTAGATTATTCAAAGCAACCAAAAGAAAAACAGCAAAATGACATGAATGAGACCATACCTTTCAACAATAACCTTGAATGTAAATTGTCTTAATTCTCCAATTAAAAGATGCAGACTGGCTGACTGGATTTAAAAAAAAACAATAATATGCTTCCTGCAAGAAACTCACCTCACCTACAAAGATCAAAAGTGAAATGATAAAGAATGATATTCCAAGCAAATAGAATCAAAAGGAAAGCAGGAGTAAATTATACACATATTTAACCAAATATACTGTATGCCAAAATCAGAAGAGACAAAGAAGGTGACTACATATTGATAAAGGAATAATTCATCAAAAAGGTATAACAATTATAAATATATCTGCATCAAATGTTGGAGCACCCAATTTTATAAAACAAAAACTAGCAGACATGAAGGGAGAGATAGGCCCCAGAACAATAATAGTGGGGACTTCAATACCCCCCTTTCACCAAGAGATTCATCATCCAGACCACAAAAAAAATCAACAAAGAAATATCAGAGCTAAATTACACTATAGATCAAATGGACTTAATAGGCATCTATATAATATATAATATTCCATCCAACAGCTGCAGAATACATATTCTTTTCATCAGCACATGGAAATTTTCCCCAAACACATCATATATTAAGCCATAAACCATGTGTTTGTGTCATCTTTTCACTGATGTTACCAAAATGCCCACCAAGAACAATTTGTAAAATGTATAGCAAATATTAAGCTTATTGGTAAAATATTGAAAGATTATGATTTTGTTTCAAGATAGGAACTAAGATAAGGATGCTTACACCACATCCATTCAGCATGTAATGAAGATGCTACCCAGTTCAGTTAAGTCCAGAATTTTTTTAAAACTATGAAAATTAGAAGACATCAAATTGTCACTAATTTTGTCAATGTAATTGTGTACATAAAAATTTTACAAACTGTTAGAATGAACAAGTGAATTTAGCAAGGTTGCTAGATACAAAGGCATTTCCTTTCTACAAGCCTGGCACATTTTTAAGAAAAAAAAATACCATTAGGAGAATAAAAAGGAAGTCACAGAGAGGGAGAAGATATTTGTGATTTGAATGTCCACCAAAGACTGGTAAACAGTCTATGTAAAAAATTAATTAATTAAAACCCTTACGAATCAATAAGAAAAATAAGAGAACCCAGTAGAAAAATGGGAAAAGAGTTATACAGACACTAAATGTTCAAAAACCATAAGAAGATTCTCAACATTATTAGTCATTAGAGAAATATAAATAAAACTACAGTATAACAGTTATACACACTCCTTAGAATGGTTAAAATAAAAACAGATAATACCAAGTTAGTATTTGTTATACTATGGAAAAATTTTTCCTAGAAGATTCTATTTTTTCTAGAAGATTCTTTAATAATATGTTATTATTAAAGATAATGATCAGATTGAGCCAAATATTTTACCTGAGTTCAGAATGTGCAAAATATTTGCATTACGAACTACACCAGCATACTGACTTTTTCCACAAAAAATAGTCTATAATTCAAACCTCAAGAACTTCTTCTTATCCTCACAGAGTAGTAGAGCTAAGGGAGTAGGAAGGTTTGATAATTCCAAACTCTTATCTTCTTTGTGTGTGTGGTACTGGGGATTGAACCATGAGGGGTTCTACCTCTGAGCTAAACCCCCAGTCCTATTTTTTTCTTTTTTCTTTTGACACAGGGTCTTGCAAATTTGCCAAAGCTAGCCTTGAACCTGCAATCTTCCTGTCTCAGCCCCCAAGTACTGGGATTACAGGTGTGTATCACCACACCTGGCTCAGACTCTCATTTTATCGATGAGAAAAAAGCAAAGTTCAGAGAGAGGAGGCCATTTGCATGGAAAGGTGCCATGTTAGGTGGGTTCATGTTTGATACTGGTATTAGTTCTCATCCAATGTTTCTTTAAATTTCATTATCCACACTGTTATATAACTTAATGTACATGTACTAATCTGAATACTAAAAAAGAAATCCCACGCATAGGTCAGAGCAGTCGAGGGTAGGCTATCAATCGCTCTGTACCCACACACTCTCTTCTGCCCCTCCCCCCCGCCCATCAGCTTGGAGTCTCCCTTAGGATTTGGATTAGAAGCAGGACAAAGCCATACAGCCTCTCCTTGCTCTGACAAATCTGAAGGATTGGGCAGGAGCAATAGTCCTTGATCCAGGACATTTTGAGCTGTCTTGGAAGTAGACTGTTAGATTGTCTCCACCAATAATACAGACAACAACAATAGTAAATAATGAAAATGATAACTAAAGTTTTAATAGTGCCTACTATGAACCAGGCCCTGTTCTACATTCCTTGCAAATTTTAATGCATTGAATGATCCTCACAACAATCCTAACGAGGTAGGAACCATTACTCTCGTTCCCATTCTTCAGATGAGGAAACCATAAACTTAGGCAAATTGCTGGTGGTGGTCCACTGAGCAGGTGGAGGAGCCAGGATTGCAGTCCAGGCTGACTGGCTGCAGAAACACAGACTGTGTCAGCTTGCCTCTAAATGCTGCTCCAGTCAGAACATTTCAGATCTTTACATGCTCTTGAGGTGAAAGTCATGGCTTGCCCTGACAGAGCCCTTCAGGCAGGGGCTGACTTCCCGAACTTTGCATCCTGTGTGGAGCCATAATCCATTCCTAATGGTCACTGGAGCCCTAGACAATCAGCCATGCAGGGCATCAGATCATGGCAAACCCTACGTAGGGCACACATGAGACCCTCCGTGGGAAAGGAGAGGAAGACAGACCAGTCTGGCTTTTGTTTTCCCATTGCTTGGGAGAAAAAGGAGATTAGAGGCCTATTAACAGTGAACTGAACATGAAGTCAAGCCCTTATGCAGACTTAACTCTATCTGAGCTACATTTAATGAATTTGTTAAGGTTATAAGAAGATGCACAATTATCTGCCTAAACAGACCCAAAATAGTTAGATCTAGAGGCTGATTCGAACCCAAATAACTTTAACCAACCCAAAAATGTTTGTGCATATATGAACGTATCACCATAAATCTCACCATCAAGTACAATTACACTGCACCAATAATTTTTAAGAGAAGAAAATAGGGAAACAAATTAAAAAATAACTTTGATAAGACTACAGTCTTTTCTGGAAATTTCAGCTGCACTGCAAGCACGCTGCTTTTCATTTACATGTCTTGCTTTGCTCTACCGATACTCGCTTATGACTGTGCACACTGAGAAGTCTTTATCAGCCAGCAACTTAGGAAAGGGACCTGCCACAGTCCCGGTGCACCTGCCTGGAACGGATGCTAAGGAATGAAATATGAGACAATTGGATTACAGAAACTCCCCTGACACTTGGGATGAAGGATTTTTATTATCTATTTGCACATTTTAAAACCCATCTACTAGATGTGTTTTTTTTACTTTGGCAACTATATTTATATGTATCTATGCTTTTATTTTCTCTTACTTCCAACCTGCAGTTTCTATGGGAAGTATTATATCATCTCCAACTACTGACTTCCATCCTCTGGAAGAATTTTCTCTTCTTTGAGTCTCAGTTCTTAAATCTGACAATACAAAAGTGCTGGGGGGCTGTGGTGGGGTGGGGAGAGCTCAAGAGAAAACAAGGGAGAGGTGCTTTTCCCTTGGAAGTCTGTGACTCGCATTCCTTTCTGTTTCCAAAGTGCAGCCAACTGTGAAGAGGTAAGAAAATAAGCCCCCGAGGGAGAACTGTGAGCAGTGGAAGGGAAAGTGGGGACCAGGTGTGTGCGAAGCAAATTACACATGAACTCCATAGACTTGCCATCTGTCCAAGTCGACCAGGACTACGGAGAGGATTTGTGAAAGGCACGTTGATGATGAATTGCAAATGTAGCTCGGACTTTGTCTTTTGTCAGGGTCGCTAAATCTACCCTTAGAAATCTGGCCAGACCCTGCAGACAGAAGCCGACCCTGCAGCACTGTATGACTCTTGGTTTGTTGGGAACTTTTATTGATCTTCCAGATAATATTTTTATTTGATGCAATTGAGAAGCACTTTGGTATACTCATTGAAAAAAAGGGTACACATAATTCAAGCAGCTCAATATATAGAGTAATACAAATTCATTACAAGAGTAGTATAGTTTGCTTTAGTGTGCACTATCTTAAATAAAAATCTCTTGGAGGGAGGGCTAAATGTGCAATGTGTGCATGTATGATGTTCATACCCTGACATATATCAAAATGTATAATTACAATGCACCAATAAATGAACATAAAAAAGAATTGAAGAGTAACATAAACTCTTTAAATACAGTGAAATTTTAAAAATAAATATAATGAAAGACATTGGCTGCTTGAAACAGCGTATAACTGTTGGTAAAGGGCCACCATGTCCAGAATCTCCATCAGTGTTCCCCAAACTTTAATGTGCATAGGAATCGCATGGGTATTTTATTAAAATGCTGATTTTGAACATTTGGGAAGAAATGGCAGCTACAATGGAAACACAGTTTTTGGATCTTCTTTGAATCCCCATGGAAAACAGAGAAACTAGGTATCAAAAGCAAAAATCCACACCAATACATTCAACACAGTTAAGTGATATGGTGGCCTCTTGAACCTCAAAGTTCAAGCAGGTTAAGAAAAAATGCAGAGCTACATGGCCTGCACAGCGCACAGTACCGGGGTCTGTGTGAGAAGACGAGGGAAGCAAGGAGGTGACTGAAGGGCATGAGAACAGAAGACCCTCAGAATAGCCAAGGGGTTCTCACAGGCAAGCAGAGTGGGCCAGTTGAAGAACAGCAGCTGAAACCAGTAGGATTCTGCCCAATTCCAAAGCAGGGTGAACGTAAGAATAAGACCTAAAATAGGTAGAGTGGAATAGCTCAGAGATGTTCAATATCATTTTCTGCACTAAAGAAAATTTTCTGTATTTCTGCAAACAATAGTCACTAGCTGCATAAAGCTATTGAATACTTGAATTATTACGGCTAGTGTGACTAAAGGACTGATTTTTAAAGGAATACTTAAAAGGAAAAGCTTCATTCCTTCTACCATATTATCCCAAATATACCATCATGTTTTAGAGAAGACTCATAAAATTATAGAAAAAACAGGATTAGGGTGAATTTTCCCCTGCTCGTACCAGCTCTTTCTAATTCGTTTCTTCCGTAATTGAGTTTTACAATATTTGGAGGATGATTATCTCATTCCTCCCTGCCCCGTGTGGCAGTTCCAGGTCGAGTATACTATAAGAATTTAGCCAATGGAAGTACAAGACCAATACCAAGGAGAGAGAAACAAGGACACGGGGACAAACAGGTGGCAGAGGATAAAAACTAGCTAAAAGCAAAATCTTTTTTGCATCTTAGCTATTCTTAAGGTCACATTGGAGAATAGCTAAAAACGCTGTACCAACCACAGCGCTTGGGAAAGGACCATGGACAGCGCTCAGAGCTGGGCTGGGCAGGTGATTGGTACTGGAGCCGCCATGCCATCGAGGCCTGCTTCCATTCCCAGCTGCCACGCACTTGGCCACCCCATTAAGGCAGCTATGGCAGCAGCCTGCACGACTCACGTGGCATAGACTGCTTCACACCTAGGGCAAATGTCTATGTCCCCAACTGCTTCGATCGTTTTGTATGGTCTTCCGAGTTTCTTTTAAGATGGAAAGAACATCAGAAGTAATCCAATGTGCTAGGTTCATAGAGGATCCGCCTACCTCCCTTCTTTAGTCTGCTCCAACCTCTCCCCCCTCAGGCGGTTTTCTATAGCCCAGCCTGGGATCATGATAAGACTAACTCCCCTGAAGACTGACTGCTCCTCCCACTTATTCCCTTTCCCTTTCTCCATAGGGCGTGGACTTCCTTCCTGGTTGGTGTTGGAATTGGGACACGACTTGCTCTAGACAATGGAATATGGACAGATATGAAGAATATCACATCTGAATAGAAGCTGTAAGCACAGGTAAGAAGGATGACCTGAGGGGTCCAGATATCAAAGATTCCAAAGAAAAGTATGGTGAAAATGTCACATCAAACAGGGAATATCAATAAAGAGAGGAATTACATTAAGAAGCACAAAATAGAAATTTTGGAGGTGGAAAGTACAATCGTGGAAATTAAAAATTCACTAGAGAGGATCAACTGTAGATTTAAACTGACAGAAGAAAGGGGCCACAGACTTGGAGACAGAGTAGAGATTATGCAATCTGAAGGACAAAGAGGAAAATTAATGAAGAGGAATGTGGGTCACCCTCAAGCACACCAGCAATCATATGAGGAGCCACAGGACAGAGGAGAAAGGAATGGAAAATTCAGTGAAATAATGCCTGCAATCCCAGTACTTGGAGGCTGAAACAGGAGGAGAGCAGGTTCAAGGCCAGCCTCAGCAACTTAGTGAGGCTCTTAGCAACCTAGTGAGACCCTTGTTTCAAAAAAAAATAAAAATAAAAAGGGCTGGGGGTGTAGCTCAGAGATAGAATGCCCCTGGGTTCAATCCTCAGCGGCACCACAAAAAAAAGATGAAAGAAAGAAAGGAAGGAAGGAAATAATGGCTAAAAATGCCTCAAATCTGATAAAATACATTTATTGACACATCCAAGAAGCTCAACTAATTTCATGTAGTATAAATAAAAATTCACTCCCAGATATCTCATAGTAAAAATCTGGAGAGACAGAGAAAATTTTCAAAGAAAACAATAACATCTTGGTTGAATAAACTGGAATACTATGCAAGCATTTAAATATATATTTTTTACACTCTCATAAGAGTATATTTTATGATTTTGATCATGTCAAAACATTCCCATGCCCAAAAGAATTGTTCTTAGTTTTCTTTTTTTATGTTCATTTATTGGTGCATTGTAATTATACATTTTGATATATGTCAGGGTATGAACATCGTACATGCACACACTGCACATTTAGCCCTCCCTCCAATCCCACCCTATTCCCTCCCCCTTCCCTCACTTTCATGCTCTGGGTAGTGACTGAGTCTTATAGGTTTGTGTATGTACATCATGTGCTATAGTGTGTTTCCCTCCACCCCCTTCCCAACTCCTTCAGTTAGGTCACCTTCTTTGTCCATCTAAAGATTTCTTCTTAAATATATATTTGTTAATACACAGCAAGGTTCCATTTTGCTAAATGAAGAAAAAAGGTTACAAAACTGGGTATTTTGTAATATAATAATAGATAACAATATTATAATGGTAGTGTAATAATTTGATATATAATAATATAATATCTTGTATATAAAGCATTTAGCACGTTAACTGTTAATTAATCACAGAGTGCGCACTCCATAAAGGGCAGCTATGCCTGATTCTGTTGCTGCTTTCGTGTTCAGTTTCATCCTCGTCAGTATCAACTTACCAAGGATCTATTAGTGACAATATGAGCTCTTTTAAAATTCCTCAGGCCCAACTGGTTTTATCTGTAGAGTTTGTATCCATCATTCCATGCTGGTCATTGCAAAAATATGTAAATGCTAAAATACATTTTGAGTTGTTTTCTTCATCAATCCATTCAAATAATGCTTCAGCAATGTATAAAGGTATTACTACCATTTTTGCTAGAATGTACGGGGAGGGAGGCATGGGGGGGCACGCAGAGGGAAGAACTCCAAGAGCCGCGTGCAAGTATGTTTGTAGCACATCGAACCTCACTATGACATATAATTGTGATGCACTAATAAAATTATAAAAATAAAAACCATTAAGCCTTGAAATTTTAAAACTACATATACATGAGGCTTAATGTTTATATATATATATGAATAGATAGACAGACAGATGATGGATAGATGCTCAAATCTACTGCCCCTGTAATGTTTTCCACCCTCTGCTTCTGTTGGGTGAAATCATCGCACCAGCACTCCTCCCTTGGGAGGCGCGCCCTGTCTGGCAGCTTGCTTCGGAACCAACACAAGAACTGCTCAGGTCATGGGCAGGTGAGAGAAATGGCCTCTCCTGTTCCAAAGCTTCCTGCACCGACAGACAGCTGGAGAGGCTGTTGGCCATCAGTTACTAGCAGGCCCCCTTTTAGTTATAGGAATTACTGCCAGTTTGGCCTGCATTTCTCCTCCTCCTATGTCCTTCACCAGAAAATAGACTATCCCTCTCCTCATCCCCTTTCCCTGTCCTCTCTGGGGATGCCTTCTTGGCCCTGGCAAGCCAGGCAGGTGCCGGCTCCTCCTGTTTTCTTCCACCTATAACTAAGTCTTGTCTGACACTCTGTCCATAGCCTGCCTCCAATACTGGGTGGGAACTAGACTCCAGGGTCTCTTCCCAGCTGACTTCCATCCTGGGTATATGAACAAAACCCTGAGGTCCCCAAGATTCCCAACGCAATCCCCTCCACTCAAATCCCTCAAAGAACATAGGACCTCAGATCAAAGAGCCATCGGGCTGACTCCTCACAAGGTAAGTAAGATCAACAGAAGCATTCTGTCCCCTGTTTAGTTGCAGTACCATTATTCCAAAAGTATCGTCCTCCATTCGTCTCTTCTACAAAAATAATAGATTCTATTTATAGTTTAAATCAATTTAAAGAACTGGCCTAGGAACCAGTTATATTTCTCCTGGGGAGAAAAAATTATTTAGCAATTGCTTAAACGAATCAGCTGCATTCAAAGCACCATCCTCAATGAATCTAATTATTCCGACTTTCCAAATAACTATGTGTTCACTTCAGGAACCTAGCCCACTGCCAAGAGAGGGGCTTCCTGTACTTGAATGCTTTACATAATTGAATCCAGAAAGATCTAGCAGATTGCAGAAGGAAGATACGGTTACATATGGGCAAACATTAACAGATGAAATACAACTAGCATTAACCCAATTCTTCTTTAAGCATTTTAAGCATAATATGCACAGCTATTAGAGCTGAAATGAAACGCACACCAGTTATTCATAAGGAAATATTCTACAACAGACAGAAGCCACACACCGAAGTGCAGAGGCGGGTTCTCAACCTCACTCCATCTCAGTTTTGAGAGCGTCTCCCCAAGATTGTTCATCACATTTATGGATCTGCCACTATAATTAATAGTTCTCTGTTATTTTTTCCACTTTAGGCTTGGCAGTAGAAATTCCATTACCAGATAAGCCCATTTTAATTTAGATACAACACAGGTAATTACTAAAGTCATAATAAGGTGGTTTTGGGGGTCAGGATGACGATGAGTCCTCAGCTCACACTTGCTGAAGAGTTCATAATCACTGAAGGAGAGCTGGCCTCAAGCGGGGAGGATGCATTAAAATCCTCCTGCAGTTTTGTATTGGGGCAGTTTGGGCTATTTTAAGTTTTGCCTGCATCAGATATTTTTGTAACCACCAAACATGATATTCCTATGATTCTTCATGCAATACTAGGAACAATTTGTAAAGAAAGAGGAGGCACAGACACGACTGAGATCAAAGACTCTGCTTCGTTCTCCCTTCTGTGGCTGCTGATGCCTCGGTTGTTTTGTTGTTGTTGTTGTCTTTTTGTTTGTGATACTGGGAATTGCCCCCAGGGATGTTCTACTACTGAGCCATACCACCCAGCCCTATTTTATTTTTTATTTTGAGACAGGGTCATGCTAAGTTTCTGCGTGCTAGCCTCAAACTTGTGATCCTCCTGTCTCAGCCTCCAAAGTACTGGAATTACAGGTGTGGGCCACCACACCTGGCTGCTACCTCAGTTTTCTAGGAGGTATCCATCTGATGTGAAGCAGGTGTAGACACCTGGCTCCATAGGAGCCAAGTTTATTGGTGCATGCAATTTCAAACACTTAAATGACGGGCTTCCTAAATTAACTTACTCTTAACAGAATGACATGATGTAACATCTTCTTGAGATAATAATAATCTTAAATCATTATAACACTATATATTTGAGTCTATTTTAAATATCCATAATAATAATTGTTAAGCTGTGAAGAGAGAGGTGGGCATGTAACTGAAATTCAGTCTGAAGCCCAACACTGATGTCTGCAAACTGGAGAAAGTGACCCCCAAATGAGCAAGATTTGTCATGAGGAGCAGTAATCCTAACATTTTTGCTTTTATATCCCAAGGGCTATTGCACAGTTTTGGGTAAATAGCTGATGCTGAATAAAGATTGTAAATGAGTATAACCACGATGGAGTTCCGTGTGGAGGTTCCTCAAAAGACTAGGAGTGGAACCACTGTATGACCCAGCTATCCCATTCCTCAATATCGTTCCAAAAGAAAGTCAGAATCCTATAGTGATACACGCGTACATAGCAGCACAGTTCACAATAGCCAAATGACGGAACCAACCTAGGTGTCTACCGACAGATGAACAGATAAAGAAAATGTGCTGTGCACACGCAGCGGAGCTTTACTCAGCCATGAAGAAAAACAAAATGATGTCATTTGCAGGAAAAATGAACGGAACTAGAGAACAGCACGCTACGTGAGAGCCGCCAGACTCGGGAAATCAAGGGCCACACTCTCATAAGTGGAAGCAAGAAAAAAAAGAGGAAAGGAAAAGGACTTCATGGAAATGTGGAGAAAGAGCAGGAGAATAGTGGAAGGGGACGGGAGAGAACGGGGGGGATATGAGGCTTGAGGGAGGAAACAGAGCAAACCATGTTATGTTTGTATGTGAGTGCAGCACTCCCAACCCTGCTAGCTGTGTGAGGAGTGTGGAGGGAAACTCACCCAGAGATGCACTGGGCATAAGTAGACGTATCACTGCATCTCACGAGGCGTAACTACAATGCAACAACAAAAATTTTAAAAAGCTGGGTGTGGTGGCGCACGCTTGTAATCCCAGTACTTGGGAGGCCGAGACCGGAGGATCCGGGTTCACGGCCAGCCTCAGCTACTTAGGCCCTCCACAACAAGGCCCTGTTTCAAAATAAAGAATAAAAAATAGGGCCGGGGGTGTAGCTCGGAGGTAGAATGCCCCTGGGTTCAATTCCCGGTACCCCCCAAAAAAATTAAAAAAGAAGCTCATTCCTCTGAACATTCCTTTGTGAGTTTTCTTTTTTTTTTTTTTTTTAGTTTTTGCTTGGTTCGGTTTCTCTTTTTTGTCTTTTTTTAGGGGGCAGATAGAGAGAAGGGTGAGCGAAAATGATACGTGAATTGGAAAAGACCCCAGGGCAGAAGTTAGCGACCAAGAAAAGAACCCAGTGAAGAACCTAGAAGCTAATAATCACAAGACTGAGACAAAAGGACAAGACTTTGGGAGCTGCCACAGCAGACCCAATCTTCACAATGTCCCCAGGCTTGTCCCCTGTGGTGGCTCAAGGCTCTTCCCCAGCCAAAGGAAAGGCAATTTGTGACTTTATCTTCCTTAGAAGAATGAACTGGGCACATCTTGTACATTGCTCATCTTTGAAAACACAGAACGACTTACACTGATTTGCATACAATTATTATTTACTTAATTAACAAGCTCTCAGCTTGATTGCCCCTGCAACCCTTAACTCTCTGAAAATTATGTAAGATTCCTCTTCAAAGGAATGAAATGGTCCCCAAATGGGAACTACTGCTTACAATAGGACTGATTGAACATAATCTTCCACGTGGCTCAGCACTGAGATTTAAACTGATTCCATGACAGGGAAAGAGGAGGAAATTCCTGTGATACAAGAGCTTTAGAGAAACTGAGACATCTCAGCTGTATCCATCACTGAAAACACAGAAAATTTTAAATTTAGGTTAATCCATGAAGCCAGTATCTTAAGTAAAATTCTTAAAAGTAACAAGAAGAAAAAAATGCAGAAAAGCTGTAAATTCCCCACAGAGCTAGAAGTTAAGCTTAAAATAAAATAAAGCACAGTATTTAGGGCTACAAATGCTTTATTTAATAGGTTAGCAGAACATATCAAAATTTAATGCTCCTGGTACATTAAGAGCTTTCCCCTGTGGAGTAGGAACTAAAAACCCAAACCAACCAATTACTCTATGAATAAAGAGAAAATTTGAACTGAATTTAATGGAGTATAGCAAGTTCCGCATCCAGAAGACCTCCTTTTTACTCTGGCCACAGAATAACTCAAATGTCAGAGGAATAAAGAGAGTGCGCGTAGCGGGGGAATGAGCTTAAAAACAGAAGGCACCGCTCCCTCGGGGCAGCAGGTGGAGACGGCACCGTGGCAGCCCAGCGCCCACTCACCAGATGTCGGACTTTGTGTCGTAGCCTTGGTGTTTCAGAGCCTCGGGACTCATGTAGTGGGGAGTCCCCGCCAGAGTCGTGGCCAGGTCACAGGATCCCATCAGGAGTCGAGAGACTCCAAAATCCCCTTGAAATAACAAGAGTCTTTATGAATACTTTGTATGTATGTATGTATTTTGTGGCACCGGGGATTGAACCCAGAGGCATTCGACCTCTGAGCTACACCCCCAGAACGGTTTTATTTTTTATTTGGAAACAAGGTCTTGCTAGGTTGCGGAACGTCTCACTAAATTGCTGAGACTGGCTTCGAACCTGTGATCCTTGTGTGTCAGCCTCCCAAGTTACTGGGATTATAGGTGTGCACCACCACGCCCGGCTTTTATGAATCTTTTAAAACAGCAAAACCATCACTGGACATTAACAACTGCATGAGCATCTAATTAATCACCTTATTACATAGGGCTTCAGACGATTTTAAAAGGGAAGAAAGGTGATATTTGAAATGACAAGAAACTAGTAAATAGCTTTAAAAGCATAAGCTTTATAGGAGAAAGAAGACTGAGCTGGGAAAGGAAATTATATAACCTAAAATTATTTCTTTCTGGAATTATGAACAATGAGACAAGTTGGTATTAAAAAGCTATTACAAATCTGAATAACAGCAGACAGAGTGATTCCGGAAGGGTTGAATATGATGATATGCAATTTTATCTAAGGAGGGAAGGGCTTGTTCTTCAATGACAATGAAGGAAAATTTAAAGGAAAAGACCTGAAACTATCCAAGAACATAACTACAAAAATGTTAATCCTTTGCCTTTTCTATTCTTGCCTGATTAGTTGCTTGCTTTTATCCCTTCCATCCCTGAGAACATCATACGTGGTGCTTAGACAGCCCAGTAACTATCTGAATGGAGCTACAGTTCTGAGAACTAAACGTGAATAAAGCCATTATGTTAGCCATTGCATTATCTATGACAACTGCTTATTGCTGGTAATAAAATGAGTGGGAAACCTACAGTGATTATTCAAACCAGTAAAACAAGTCCAACCACTTAAAAAGCAAACTCAAAGTATATTTCAGCAGGATCTCAAAGTGTATTTGTTAAATCAACCAAGAACATAGTAAATGTTTTATACCTCAATTCCTATCAAAGAATCAGATAAAATCTGATTCTTTGATAAAATCCAAGTAAACAGAAATTGGAGAAGTTTACGGAAACTAATGATTATGCTAACAGTTCCATGCACCACGTACTTGACCTTGATGTGATAACATCTAGAATCTACTCTCCCATTTCTTTGGAATACACACTTTAAAAAATCTTACCAATTTTAAGTAGGTTATTCTTCAGAAATATATTCTTTGATTTCAAGTCTCGATGAAGTATCCTCCTACAAAAGGCAAAGAAAGGATATAAAACTTCATGCAAAATATAACATTTCTAAATTCAAATTTAAATAATACATATGGTTATATGTGAAGTGAGTCACAAGTAAATATATGCTCCTATAAAAATATCTTTCAATGTTTAAAAGCTGCAAAGCCATAAATATTTTCTAGTTTCCCTGAGAAAATAAGAGTTTTTAAATAAGGGAAGAGTTTTAAAGGCAGGGAACACATCGTTGGGAGAAGTTGGGAGAAGGGGGATATGTGTTAACTATTTCAACAAACCAGATTGTTTTGTGTTTTTTGCAGCACGATTTACATGGTGCTATATTCAGTAACCACGCCCTCAGCTGAGAGACAAGTTATCATAAAGCTTTATCATCTATTATTACCCAAATGTTTAGGTTTTGTGTACTTGGAAAATAACAATATCGATGGTGATGTTTAATCACAGGTAACATTTATAGATTCTTACTAAAAGCCAGCAATGTAAATTATGTGAGTTAAGGCTCTTATTTCTGGAATTGGGGGGGAATAGACAACATGAAAATCTTTGCCTAGAAAAAGAAAACTAAAAATGTGGAAGAAAATACACAAATATCTTTATATATACACAGCTGAGCTTTTAGGAAAATGGGGCACATCCCCTGGGGAATATATAAAAAGAACCTGAAAATCGGAGTGGGCAGCGGGTGCTGGTTTCTCAGCTGCCCTGGGAGACCGTGGTGGTCTCAGGAGATGGGCGAGCTTCAGATGACACACGGTGCCAAGAGCCAAGACCCTGAACCATGTCATGTGGAGAAGCGGAGCATGCATACACACACACGCACACACGAGCACACACACATACATACATAAAGTGAGAAACCCACGTGTGGCCCTTACTTCCAGGAAAGGATGACCTAGGAACATTCCTTCACAAGGAATCAAAATGATAAGGAAGTGCATCTGTCTAAGTCTGAACTCTGAGGACAGAAATCTCTCTCTTCATGTTTTGTAACCATATCTCTCTGCTCACTAACATCTGGGATTCGAATATGCAACGTCTGTATCAGAAATGCCAAGCCAAGAGAGGAACATAAAAACTGGTGCCCAGTTGCCCATACCCTCTCGGGGCATCCGGCAGAAGCAAATGGAAAGGGAGAACCAGCAGAGAATATACACTGACGTGAGACCCTTGAGTATTTCAGATAATCAAACAGGATACAAATGATAAAATAAGTATAATTTAAATGCTTAAAATCATAAAGGAAGTAAGAGAAAGCATGACACGGAAACACCAAAAGAGATGATGCTGATTTCAGAAACCACCAAAGAGCACTTCCTAGGGGGAAAATGTGATTATTGAAATTAGAAGCTCAAGATTAAGCCAGGCTCTGTGCTATTTATTCAGAGGAGCTAAACATTCACACAAAAATCTGCACAATGACGAGGACAGCAGGCTTATGATGACTGCCAAAACCTGCTGGCCATCAGAAGGAATGGCTAACTCATCCAGACAGTAGAGTACTATTCAGTGTTAAAAAGAAATGAGCTATCGGACTACGAAAAGATGCGGAGGAAACAAATGCCTACTACTAAGTGAAAGAAGGCAATCTGAGAAATACGTATCTTGTCTAATTCCAACAATATGCCATTCAGGAAAAGGCGAAGCTGTAGACAGTAAAAAGATTAGTGATTGCCAGAGGTTAGGGCACGAAGCAGAAAGAGGAGGTGGAGCAGGAGAAGCACGTGCCAAGAAGCTACTCCGTAAGATACTATATTGACGGATACATGTTTCCAACCCCACAGAATGTGCACCACTAAGATTAAACGCTAATAATGAAAACTACCAACTTTGGGCGCTGGCAAAGTGTAAATGTGGGTTTATCACTTGTAACAAACGCACCACTCTCTAGGGAATGTTGGTCGTGGGGGAGGCAATGCATGCGTGTGCAAGGGACACAAGGGAAATCTCTGTACCTCCTACTCATTTTTCTTGGGAACCTAAAACTACTCTAAAAATGAAATCTATTTTAAAAATTAAGCAGAGTTTTTGGTAGATTCACAAAGCGTGGAAGATTGAGCTTGGATTTCAGGGTCCATGAGGAGGAGGGGTCTCAGTTAAAAAGAAAAAAACCAAAGCCTCCAGCTGAAAGCTCTTAGACAAAAAGATAAATTAGAAATAGACGAATGCTCCCAGAGCCTGGAATCTAGCTTTAAACTCTCTCACCCCCTGAATGGATAAAGGTGAACTGCCACTACTATAACTACCAGCCATAGAAAAGGTAATATTATCCAACATCTCTCAATAATTTCCACTTATTATTCAGAGTCCACTCAAAAAATACCAGGCATGCCAAGTGACAGGACCAAATGACTAAAAACCAAAAGGAAGGAAGGAAGGAAGGAAGGAAAGAAGGAAGGGAGGGAGGGAGGGAGGGACACACAGGTTATCTACATGTTGAATTATTGAATTACTGGACAGACTTACAGATAACTATGATAAATATTTTCAAGAAAATAATTGACACAGTGGAGAATTTTACCAGAGAATTAGATTCTATATGTATTTTTAAAATAAACAGATGTTTTAGAATTGAAACAAATACAATTTTACTAAAATGAAGAATTTAGTAGATATATTTGAAAGCAAATTAGATATAGCAGAAGAGAAGATTTAGAAACTAAAATAACAGTGCAAAATATTTGGACTGATGTAGAGAAAGAAGAAAGGGCAAAAATATGGAAGAAAGTACAAGATCCATCTAAAATGTGGTTTGAAAGTTTGGGCACATGTGTCAGTCGCAACATCCGGTCTGCGTTATCTTTCCCTCTTCTACAGAGTTCTTCACTCACAGTGGATGATCAATAAATGTAGATTTTCAAAGCACAAAGATGGACACTATTTAGTGGGGCTCATTCATTAATCCAAAAAGCAATTATTGAATGCCAACTACATGCTATGTGCTATATATGCACAATGTGAAAGAGAACAAGATTCACAAGAGACAACCAGTATCCCTTAATGTGTACAATCAGGTTGGAAATATTTTTAAAGTACATAAATGACAATAAGAGATGGCAGAGTGGAACCTTGCCATTGTCACTTTATTAAAGAGTTATTTATAGTTATGAATGGTTACTAAGACAAGACCTTCACCTAGTACCAGGAAACTTCTGTCCCAACAAATGATTATTCTAAAGTACATGCCCACAAAAGAAACAAAATTGTTGTCAGTTGAAATCAGAAATACTAGATATAAAAATAAATTGTTTCGTCATTACAGCCAATGGTAATTCGGGTGTAGTAATGTTACCTTTGCATAGTAGTTAGACCTAGACCATCCAGAAAAAAGCTCTGAATATGGAGTAAGGGACGTGAGATTCAAAGAAAGGCCATACTCGTGGAAATGGGCACACACTCAGCAAGGCTATGGAGTCAGAACAGTAGACAAACTCAACAACTGGGGATGGCAGCAGCCTCTTCCTCTACCTCAAACCGTCCTTACCTATAGCCACGATGGATACCAGAATGGCAATTCCTCAAAAAACTAAAACCAGGACTGCCGCATGACTCAGTAGCCCACTGCTGGGTATTTCCCCAAAGCAACGAAAGTCACTACAACAAAGAGATGCCTGCACCACACGTCCACTACAGCGTTCTTCACAATTGCCAAGATGAGGAAATCACTTAGCTCCACCACTGGATGAGTGGAAAGGAAACCTGGTATAAATACACACTGGAATACTACCAAGCCACAGGAAACAGGAACTCCTGTCATTTGCAATAACGTGGATAGATCTGGAGGCCATGATTATGTTAAGTGAAATATGGCAGGCACAGAAAGACAAACACCACATGATCTCATGAATATGGGGAATTTTTAAAGTTGATCTTGAAGTAGAGAGTAATGCTGGATGTGGTGGCTCACACTTGTAATCCCAGTATTTGGGAGGCTGAGACAGGAGGATCACAGGTTCGTATCCAGCCTCAGCAATTTAGTGAGGCCATTTGCAACTTAGTGAGACCCTGCTTCAAAATAAAATAATAAAATGGGGCTGAGGGTGTAGCTTGGAATGCCCCTGGGTTCAATCCCCAGTACCGCAAAAAAAAGAATCAGAGAGTAGAACAGTGGTCATTAGGCACTGGGCAATGGGGAGGCAGGAAGAATAGGAGAGATGTTGGTCAAAGGATGTAAAATTTCTGTCAGGAAGAGTAACTTCAAGAGCTCTGTTGTACACACGGTGACTACCATTCATATCAGTATGTGGTATTCCTGAAATATGCTAATAGAGTAGCTTTTAAATGTATAGCTCACAAAAATGATAACTTTCTGAGGTAATACATATGTTAATTAGCTAGAGTTCACTATTGTATAATGTATAATACACAAAAATACATGCAATTTTATCTATCAAAAAATGTAAAGATGATTCCAGGAAAATAAAATAAAACAAACAAACAAAAAATCAATAATCTTTGCTGTCTAAATCTTCAGCTGACTAGAAACGGTTCCTCATGCTTCCAGGAGTGCGAAGGAGGTGGGAGAGCAAGACTGGACAATACGAGGCTTGGCCTCCTTGTGGTGGGTAGACAGTTCCAGGCGCTATCATCTTAAGCACTATTCTACTATATTTTACACCTTTATGCTCAATCTGGAAATGAGGAAATCAAGGCATAGAAAACTAAATAATTTGCCCAGTTATACACCGTATGGTACAAACTTATGTCTGTTCAACTCTACAAACCCACAACTGCTCTCTGCTTTTCCATATTCAAATCTGGGGTAGGACACCTCCTTCCCCGGTCCTATTTACTGGCCTGGATTCCCAGATAGATCCCTTCCAGGGGTCCTCACTACATTAAAAATGAGCTCCTCAGCCTGGCGTGGTGGTGCGCACCTGTAATCCCAGTACTTAGGAAGCTGAGACAGGAGGATGACAGGTTTGAGGCCAGCCTCAGCAATGTAGTGAGACTCTCAGCAACTTAGCAAGACCATGTTTTGAAATTAAAAAAAAAATAAAAAGGGCTGGGTATGTAGCTTCTTGGTAGAATGCTCCTGGGTTCAATCCCCAATTTAAAAAAAAAGAGTTCCGCCGGGCGTGGTGGCGCACGCTTGTAATCCCAGTACTTGGGGAGGCGGAGACCGGAGGATCCGAGTTCGCGGCCAGCCTCAGCTCTCGCTCTCTCTCTCCCTCTCTCTCCCTCTCTGTCTCTCTCTGTCTCTCCTTAGCGAAGCCCTCCACAACTTCGTGAGACCCGGTTTCAAAATAAAGCATAAAAAATAGGGCCGGGGGCATAGCACGGAGGTTGAACGCCCCTGCGTTCAATCCTCAGTACCGCAAAAAAAAAAAAAAAAAAAAAAAAAAAAGGAGTCCCAGCTACTTGGAGGACTGAGGAAGGAAGAAGAGAAGTTGAGCCTAGCCTGGGAAACACAGAAGACCTCATCTAAAGAGCGAGCTCTGCGTGCTGCCTTTCAGGGGCCGCTTCAACCACTCCGCCACAGAACCCCACTGACTGACCTGCTGGGGAATGTGCGGGCGACCAGGCGACAAGGAAGCCACCTTCAGGAAAGGGCCCCGCCTGCTGTCTCTTCCACTGTGAAAGTATGAGAATCAACCAGGCTTCCAGAGCACCGGCAGAAGGGCTCACCGCAGAGAAATCGAGGCTGGTGAGCCCCCCACTCCTCAACAAGGAGGAGTTTGTGCAATGTGAACTGTGAAAATTCTCAGCTTTTAACAGCATTACTTATGTGTTAGTGCCATATGCTATAGGTGTAGAGTATCCCAAATGTATAAATAAACCACATTAAAAGAAGCGCAGGGAAGCTGCAGAGGAGAGAGCGTGACTTCATTTCTCCCGCGACCTCATTGTTCTTACTTTCTCCAGGGCTGTTTCTGTCTCCTCTGCTGATAGACTGTGCAGTCAGTGTTCTCTGGAGAAACGACACCAACATGTGATTTATTACTAAGGATTGGACCGAGAGGCCCCGCGGCCCGCGGTCTTCCCACCGAAGCCCGGGAAGGCCGCTTCTGAAGCTCCGGAAGCTTCAGACACAGTCGGAGTCTGAAGGTTTGAGAGCCAAGGAGCCCACGTGTAAATCCCTGTCCAAGTTCAGGAGAAGACGAGACTTCCCAGCTCTAGCCAGGAGGCAGGAAAAGGGGGTCAGTTCCTCTGTCCTCTCCTTTTTGTCCTATTAGGGCCATCAGTGGGCTGCACACAGGCCCACCCACACTGGTGAAGGGGCTCGGCTTGGCTGAGTCCACTGATTCAAATGCGAATCTCACCTCCAAATACGCTCAAATACAGCGACCCAGAGCAGTGTTTAATCTGGCACCCCGCTGCCCACTCAAGCTGACACATAAAATTAACCATGGCATGTTCTGAAATAGCGTGCAAGGCGTTAGCAGTGGAGGAGTCACACCGAACGTCTGCACGTGTGTGTGTTGCTTCCAAGGCAGTCTTCTTAATTCATATGGAAGCCGTCTATGTCATTTTCAAAACACACTTTATTTTTTTTTTTATTTTTCTGTGGTACTGGGGATCAATCCCAGAGGCATCCTACCTCCATGCTACACTCTCAGCCCTTTTTGTTTTTTTTTAAACAATAGGCAGACCCTGTTTCTTTCTTTTTCGTGTGTGTGTGTGTATGTGTGTGTGTGTGTGTGTGCGCGCACGCGCGCACACGTCACTGGAGATGGAATCCAGAGGCATTCTACCTCCGAGCTACACCCCCAGCCCTATCTTATTTTTATTTTGAAACAGGGTCTTGCTAGGTTGATGAGAGTCTCACTACTTGCCGAGGCTGTCCTCAAACTTAGGATTCTCCTGTTTCAGCCTCCCAAGTACTGGATTACAGGCGTACATCACCATGCCCAACTCAAAATACACTTTAATACATACTGCAGGTCCTACAAGAGAAAAAAGCTAGAATAATGCTTTGCAGATAGACCTACTTGTACTGGTCATCGTTTGAATGATGTGAGTTCAAAGCTGGTGAAACGCTGCACTAAGCCATGCTCTTCTTCTCAAACAGTCCCACCTCTGCGCTTTGCAGAGTGTCCCTCTTGGGAGGAAAAGGCGTCCCCACCCTCTGCCATCTATTATTATCTGTGGGATGGGGGAGTGGGGAGGGACACGGAGGGGAACACACAATGACTGCTGTGTGCACGTGTGTCTGCTTCTGTCACTCTGGACCTTGCTATAATGTATAATTACAACATACCAATAAAACGTACGTAAATCTTGAACTTTACGAATTTGTACATATATATCATCCTGGTGATCCTTTACATAGATCTACATATAGAATCTCTCCAGCATCCCCGAAGGTTCCTTTGTCCCCTTTCAGTCAACATTCCCTTCTAAGAGTAATCTCCCTTCTGACTTACATAGACTGGTTTGCCTGTTTTGGAACTTCACGTAAGCAGAGCCACACAACAGTCTGTACTATTTTGCATCTGGCTTCTTTCACCCTACATCATGTCTTAGAGAGTCATCCAGATCATATCAGTTGTGTGTTCTTTTTTATTACAGGCTAGTATTCCATTGTGGAACTACAACACAATTTATTTAATCATCCCACTATAGATGAAGACTTCATGATACATTTGCTATTGCAACTAAGGCTTCTATAGACATTTTTGTACATGTATTGGAGGGCATCAGCATTCATTTCTACCCCTAGGAAGAGAATTACTGGACCAAAGTGTATTTGTATGTTTAGCTTACGAAGTACTGTCAAACATTTCTCCAAAGCATTTATACCAATGTACGCCTTACAGACAATGTAATAAAATTCCAATTGCTCTGCATCCCAGCCAACACTTGTTATTCTCAGAGTTTTAACCTTGTCTGGTGGCTGTGCCCTCATCTCTATGTTGAATTATAACCACAAAAAATATCACATAGAGCTTAATGGTTTGTACACTTTTTAAATGTGTATCTCAATGTATATTTCCTATAGCCCTATAAAGTAATCAGGAAGAGTCCCTATGTTGTTTGTTTGTTTTGGTTGGTTGGTTGGTTGGTTGGTGCTAGGGCATTCTACCTCTGAGCTGTACCCCCAGCCCTATTTTATTTTTTATTTGGAAATGGGGTTTCACTAAGTTGCAGAGAGCCTCTCTAAGTTATTGAGACTGGCCTTGAACCTGAGATCCTCCTGTCTCAGCCTCCCAAGTACTAGGATCACAGGCATGTGCCACACATCTGGCTTATGATCCCTGATTTATAAACAAGAAAACAAAGGCTCAGCGAGGTTATGCGGCTTACCAAGACCACGAGTCTATCATCCAGTGGAGACGCTGAGTCCCCTAATCCACCAGGATCACAGCTACATGAGTATGGAATTATCACTGTTAGTTTCCTAATAGTTCTTTGAGGTTGAGACTTATTTCTAATTTATCACTATTTGGCGACTAAATGGATGAACCTAAATATAAAATTGATACTTCTCTACCTATACATAAAACTTTATAATAAACAATTATAATAACATAATGAATGAGGCACCATCATTTGATATCTGAATCACAAAGGATGGGGTTTCAGATCCACAAATATCCAAATATTTAGCCCCATTTGATGATTATGAATATTGAAGGATTTTAAGAAATTAGAATCCTCCCTTTGAAAGTTATTTTCAACTCATTTATTTTAACTATCACTGAACAGACTCAAGTGTATCAACAATATTTAGGTTCTTAAATAGACCAGACTTCAATTTTATATTTTGCACATAGAACACCATAGTTAACATCTTTATATGTGTTGTTTTTTCTGTTGTTTTCCTTGTGTAATAAGCTAATTGTATGCCTAGAAGTTTAAAGAAAAAGAAGAGAAATACCACTAGAACTATTTGTACAGAGAAGTCTTACAGTCAGCAGCTCTGGGAAGCTTTTTAAAAGATGACTTGATATTCCTTCATCATCTTGTGTTAGGATAGTTTGACATCATTCCAAAGATTATTAGGAGTTGTCAATGAATCAGTGGCTCTCTGCATCATAGAGCATGGCAAATGACAGGATAATCCGATTACTTTTTGTGCTATCAGAATCCACAGATGACACATTTATGTAATCTGACATCCATGGATAGCCAGGCCTTGGTATCTACCCTCTAGGTCACCACTTTTGTGGGAGAAGAATGCCCCCCCCCGTAATTATCACTCCCAAGGTGATAATTACGCCTCAGAGTAACCACTTGATTTGTCTGTGTGTGTTCATCTCTCTCAAATGCATGCATATGGTTTTATGGATGTATAAGACATGTACCATCTATCTAATGCATCTTACTTTTGAGCTATAGAGAAATCACAAGATGTTTTAAAATATATTGTTGAGAGATTATAAACAAAAATTACAGACAACTAATACTCAAAAAACATACCCTCACCTTCTTTATCAGACATTTCACATCAAAATTGACTTTTTGTCTGAATACTTAATTCTCTGAGGTCAAAGAATACCTTTCACTCCTACCCACATCTTGGGCCATGAGCCCAGCTACGTGCGCACTCACACCTTCCAAGGTGATCACACGATTCATCTGTGGCATACTGAGGTATTTATAACTTAAGCCTGCTAGAAGATGCAATAAATTCATGGTCTGCTAAAGGTATCTGAGAATCACTTGTAATTCACAGATGATCAGATACAAGGAAATCATTCAATACAAGTTACTGTATTCAGAGCCAATTTGGTTTACAGAACAAAAAAGTTATATAAACGAATCATCTAGATATAATCATTCGATAGTTTCCTCGCGAATAAGACATTGTAGGCTGGGCATGGTGGTGCATGCTTGAAGGACAGCCTCAGCAAGTAGTGAGACTCTCATCAACCTAGCAAGACCCTGTTTCAAAATAAAAATAAAATAGGGCTGGGGGTATAGCTCGGAGGTAGAATGCCTCTGGGATCAATCTCTAGTACCACGAAGAAAAGACATTGTAGATGTTTAACTGAACCATTTACCTTTCTTTTAAATTGACAAAAAAGTCACTTTTCAAATTCAGACATGACTGTTCAAAATACATCCTGTTCCCAGTAGCAAATGAACATACCTCTCATGCATGTAGTCAACTCCTAGCAACAGCTGGACAAACCATTCTATTATTTGGCTTTCTGGAAAGATTTTCCCAGCTTCTTTATATTCCTGAATTTTATAGTCCAGATCTCGGCCCTGAAATAAAATAGCATAACCTTTCAAATGTTTTTTCAGGTAAGATTTCAAAATCTTGCTCCCTTAACAGTAGCTAGTACACAGCAGTCACAGTCTATCCTAAGAAAGTGAGGCTCGCTACCACTCTGCAGCCATCACTGACTCAAGTTTCCCTCCTCCACCGAACTCTCGCCAGGCTCCTAGGGCCCCTCTTCTCAACCAGCCTCAGCCATGACCACCAAACACTTGAGCAAGTACTAATAGAGCTTCTAACAGCTCAAGGCCCGTCCCTAGGATGACAGGACCCTCCCCTCTCCCCTCAAGTATGTGCCCGAGAAAACGCAAAGCTCACAGCAGCCAACACCTGAACATAGGGCCTTTGTCTCCCTGCCACCATGGAAAGCTAAGATGTCTGTGTGCTAAGTACCAGTTAGCAAACCCAATGGGTTTCACACGGACCAACTCCCATTCCCCAATTTTTGTTTGTTTTTTGTAGTACTGGGGATTGAACCCAGAGGCATTCTACCCCAGCTAAACCCCCAGCCGTTTTATTTTTTAATTTTGAAACAGGGTCTCACTAAATTGCTGAGGCTGGTCTCAAACCTGCGATCCTCCTGTCTCAGCCTCCCAAGTACTGGGGTTATAGGCGTGCACCACCTATAATCCCACGCCTGGCTCCAATTTTTGTAATTTGTCATATCCTTGACTCTGCTAAGGACCCCCCCCAACACCCAGTTGCCCCTGCACCACATGGAATGGAGCTCAGCTCTTAACCCTGTTGTTGGTAGTTACTGAGTCAAATCGGTTATCACTGCTTTAACTAAATATCTAGCTGTGTTTATCTTTGACATCACTCAAGTGTAAAACCTTTGTAAACAAGGAAAGTTAACACACACGCCTCCAAACACAAGTATTTATATTGTGTTACCTAAGTATGTATCTGCATGAACTTTAGAACCTTAAATAGAACCCTAACATGTACGCAAGTTACAAATGTAAGCCAATAAAACACAAACTAACTTAATGTAAAATGGTGATATTTTGGTGAAACCAAATTGGGCTTCCACACTGCCTTCAATGCTACTGCTACAGTATAGATCCCTTCGAGTGTGACACGCCCAGATGGCCATGTACCTCAGGATCAGTGAATTCTGCTTTTCTCTACATAAGGACAGCAAAACATTCAGGTACACAGCAGCTGTTGGGTCTAGGTGGGGTCCCAAACACATCATGTAAGCGTTTAGCCAGTCTCTGTCCTATCGCCCACTGGTAATCGGTACAGTAGTAACACTTTTTTATATGCTCTTATTTGGTGCATTGTAAGTACACATCATCCTGTGGCATAGAGTGGTAGGAACACACATGCACACATCTCTTGGAGCTCTCACCTCTGGGTCCCACCCCCCTCCCTTCCCTTCTCCATACATGTCTTTGAGATTGGAATTCGTAGTTTTATATAGCTACATAGCATTATTTCAACTGAACCTATTCTGCCTCCAAGCTACACTCCCAGCCCTCTTTATTTTTTATTTTGAAACAGGGTCTCGCTAAGTTGCTGAGAGCTCACTAAATTGCTGAGGCTGGCCTTGAGCCTGCGATCCTCCTGTCTCAGCCTCCCAAAAATTGGGATTACAGGTGTGTGCCACCACACCCAAGTAATAACACTTATTTTTTTAGGCCCCAAAGTAACCATGATCCAAATGACATATATGTAAAATTTCTTGGCAGTGTCTGATATAAGACCCTTCCTGAGTATGACTGTATTCATGTATGTTAATTACCATAGAAATCAAACACTAAATGTTAAATTCTCTTAGAGAGTCCTCAAACCTGGTCCCTTTTACTTTATACCAATGAAAACTCAGAGACGATTTGAGAAGTGTTCTTGAAGAAAAGGATGGGTTAAATGCGACTGCCTTTGGTCTTGCCAGGATGTAAAAGAGAGGCCCGTGGAGACGGGGAGAGGCACGTGCAGCTCCACTGGGAGCAGAAAGGAAAATGTGAAGGTCCTGGCAGATAGTCTACGGCAGACTCCTTGCTAGATGCGAAGGCAAAGAGTTTACAGGCAACAAGATGATCCGGGAGAAAGGACTTGTAATCACACGACACGCAGCAACTGCCTGGCTTGCTTGCCATGCATTTTTTATTTCCTTCCAGAGCAGTGTGCAAATATTTGCTTAGTGTTTTCTCTCCTTCCACACGGGCCCATAACAAGACAAAAGTACATCAAACACTCTTTGCAGCCCAGCTCAAGCAGTTTCTGGCTGGATTCCCCGAGCCAAGGAGATCATAGTTTGTTGGAATTGAAAAATATTGTGAATTGAGTATTTGACTCCTTAGCAAACAGATCATCATTTCCTTCTCATTCTCCAAACCTGCCTTTATATCTCCTTTCTTTTTAATCCTAGAGTTTATGAGAATTCTATTGCATCGTATGAGCTGTATTGTCATAATGTTCTATAAGTTGTGCAAAACATCTTTGACCACAGATCATTATAAGGTCCTATGAGATAGACATGAAAATGCTTATAGAGAATGGTGAGGGGTGTGTGTGTGTGTGTGTGTGTGTGTGTGTGTGTGTGTGTGTGTTTCCAGTCCTAGTTTTGCTTTTCCATCCAAGAGGTCTCTAGCAAATATTCCACACAATGAAAAAGTGTTTAAAACAACAACAACAACAAAAAACAAGATCTTCTTTCAACATTGCATAGATTTTTCTGAATGTGGCAAAAGTTTTCCAGTGGTAGAAGAATAACCAACATGTCGCCATCTCCTTCCTGAATAGCCTCAGAAGAGTGGGGAGGGTGGAAGCAAGGGAAAGAAATAAAGAAGGAAGAGAGGGAGGAAGAAAGAGAGATAAAAAGAAAAACTTAATGAAGTATCAACGAAGCCTCCTGCTAACTTATGTCAACGTTACATGTTTCACTTTAGGAAGGCCATGCGCAAGCGTAGCGGCCTCTATGAATACGACTTCCCATATATAACTGTCTGCTGCAATTGTAAGAATACTGAAATTTTAAGAAATTTGTGCATTAGAATAGAATTCCTTTTAGGAATATATCCTCAAACTGCAATACAACTTTTCATTTCCTATTGTCCTTTTAAACCGTGTTATTGAAGGAAATATGAAATCCTATACTTTTTGCGTCAGCTTCGGCACCATCTTCTTTGTGAGTGAGCAGCACTGCTCCCTGGGCGTGATCTTGCCGTAGTGACAGCACACGCTCGGGGTGACATATATGTTGCTCTGCCGGTCACCTCTGGGCACTGTCCCCCCAAGTAGTGAGCACAAGTTGCAGGCCCATTTACTGCATTGATACTAAGTGCACAATTTCCTGTAGTTTTAGACTAATATTTAGACTACTGACAAGAAATAAAAAGAACAGGGTCTTCAAAAATAGGCCTCAGAGTGAAATGTCAAAAGGAGATACAAAAACTCCCTGTTTGCCCTCTGGGTAGAACCATAAAACGAAATATGTCAGTTCCTGCTAGTAAGTAGAGGACGCCTCAATCAACAGGAAGCTCAAACACCAGAAGGCTAAACACCAGAAGGCTAAACTGACCAGAGAGCTGGCTCTCGTGTTCCTCACATAACTCCCCCTACAATTTTCATCCTGTATGTTTATCTCCAAGAAAAAATGGTTTGATTTGCATTTACAGTGTTCTTTAACAAAC
>PVJS01010359.1:0-7500 GCA_004027185.1 Glis glis | reverse complement strand
ATAAAAAGAGGGGAACAGCCGAGCCACATTATGCTCTTTAATGCAAAATAAAAGCCCAATTTTTAAATAGTCACTACCGAATGCCACGCAGTGTCATGATGTGTGTGCCCAATAATAAATAGAAGCATCCCTGGAATGCTTTAGTTTAGTTGCTAATTCTTTTTCAAATCATTTTAGAGTTAGTGTTCTTCCTACTGAGATAAATACACATGAATAAGAATAAAATGGCAGAACTTATTTTTATCATAATAAGTGATGTGAAATAATGCTTTCATGTATAAAGCACTGAGTTTTTTAAATAAAGCATTTGAGAAAACCATTTGAAGTTAATCATTCTGATTCTATTTTTTAAATTTATATTTATATAAATTCATATGCCAACTAAGGCTATACCCCAAATATCATATATTTTACTGGGTTTAACAGTTTAAGTATTGCTTTATATTAGTGTATTTTTAAAATAAAATTGTTTTTTCAATTATTTATTAGCAATTTTAAGTAAAAATAACTGACAGTGCTTTTTTGTTGTTTGTTAAAAGGTAAAAATATTTCATAGTGTCAGCCAAAAAAGAAAATAAAAAATGACTTTAATTTCAATGTCATAAAAACCATGAATGGATCGGTTTAGGTGTATAAAAACATAAGACACATTACCTATAGCCTTCTCAAAGTGAGTACATCTAGACCCAGAGAATTGGCTCAAGGTAAATTTAGGGAGGCCTCCTGGATGGAAATACTCAGGAAGAGCAGAGCCCTGATGAGACCCTGCTCTCAAGACAGCGGCTCCATCAGCAGCAACACCATCTACGCAGGCCACGAAGGCAGCTCCAACGTGTGGACAGCCCAACGGTGAGCGCACACCAGGAAGGATGGTCGCCAATCAATGTCGAAATGCTCAGCACCCCACGAGTGTCCCTCACCCATAAATAACCAATTCTGCATGACAGTGGCCCCCGAAAAGAGCCCCAGGACTATGAGCAGTGGTTTTGAAGGATAGAAAAGTGTTTGTTCCTAATACCAGACCTGATGTGCCTGGTAGGAAGTTGTGTAAGGAAGCTGTGGGAGCCAGTAAGCCTGGTGACTACATGTTACTACCCATTCACCTGCAGTAGTCCACCGCCACCCACTAGGGCTTCAAGATTGTAAAACTCAACCCACTTAGTTTATCTGAACTCTTCTGCATAAACAAGAAATATAAGAGAAAATTTTCAAATTTTCTTTTTCATAGTATAAACAGATTCTTGGAAAGTACTCGCCTCAGATTTTGCTACCACATCCATTAGCGTTTAAGAATTTCCGGGTTTCTTCTTTTTGGCGTGAATCCTCATGCTAAGGGTTACAAGCCCAAAACTCAAAAATAGAATTAGCTTGCCATCTAGAAATAGCTGGAGGGGCAGGAGGAGACTAGCAATGAAATAATGAACTATTATAGTAAGAACTTGCACTGTTGAGACTCTACTGTAGGAACAAAGCTCTGAGGGCCACTTTCCAACACTCATTCCTTCAAATTCTTATATAAACTTAACAAAATAGGTGTTGCCATTCGAGCTCATGATGAGGAAAAGGGTCAAAGAAATAACATAAGCTGCTCAAGGAAATGGACCAAGATTGAACAGAAGATCTGAGGTGACAGTCCACACAACTTTCACTATTTCAAACCCTATCTAGTTTTCTATTGGGAGGAAGTAAAATAACCAATAATATCCTCATTATGTTAAAATACCTACTTGTGTAAAAATCTATATACGTGTGTTTCTGTGAGTATGTGTATGTAATTTGGAAATAGAGTTATGTAAAGATATAGAACAGAAGTGAGAATAAGCCAAGAAAAGGACATGCTGCCCCAGTACCCCTGGTCCTAGTCCCAGTCCTGCTTTGGACAATATCCAACAATATCCAGTCATGTAATTGTCAGAAAATCACTCGACTTCTCTGGGGTCGTGTTTTATCATCTGTAAAATAGTTAATAAGTAAGAATTCACTTCTCCTCAACAAAGGATAGGGTCATGCATAAAAGACACAGAAGCCAACCTGGAGGAGCCCAACAGCCAAAACTGAACAGACTGAATAAACAAAATAAATAATGACAGCACTGGGTCATAAGCCACAGAATGAAGTAAACATCCATGAGCCTACGCTGACATAAATAAATAATTAAATAAGCATATAAATAAAGGAGAAGGAACCGCTCTTCCTTATAGGAGAATCTCAAGTAGTTAATGTAAAAACACTAAAGGAAACGCATAATCACAATTAGGCAGACACCACAGTAAAAATCGTCACAGACAACTTCCCCCAAAAGATGCTAAATGAGGTGGAGGAATGTTTGAGGAGAAGCAGGATATCAACCTAATCTCCAAGTATCTCAAGAGATTTATCAATTACAAATGGAAAAGAGTAACTTTACAGTGGAGATGCCCAGAAGACAGAACCTTAACCAAGTGATCCAAGTTGACAGCAGCAATCACAGGACACAGGACATCCCGAAGCCCTGTGGCGATGCACTGAAAAGTCCACGTCACTCCTGCGGTCGTCAGTCATCCCCTGAGCACGGAAGCTGGATCCACTCTACTCACAAGCAAGCGTCACACAAAGCCTAACAGAGACATCCTGCAAACAACCTGCTAATACTCATCAAGAGGGTCATCGAGGTCATAAAAAAAAGGCAGGAGAGGGCAACTGTCACGGACTGGAAGAGACTGAAGAAGCGAGCGCAATTAAAAGCAATGTAGAGTTCTGGATTGGATCTGGACTAGATGGAAGACATTGGGGGGGACTGGCTACATGGTAATTTCCTGGTTTTGATGATTGTACTCTAGTTATGTAAATTGTTAACATTAGGGAATATGTTTAAGTGCAAACATGTTACAATTAAAGGTGAAGTAGTAGGTTGTTAAACCACATCCCACACTGTCCCACCTCCGAGCCTTTGATCACACTGTGCCCGTTACCTGAATGTCCTTGCCCCGCTCCACTCAACCAAACCCTTCCCTCACTACAAGTCCAACATGCCACCCCTTCCATGAATCCTGGAGGAGGAAGCCATTTCTTTTTAACCACACCCTTTCCATGACACCAGATTCCCCCCTGATATTTTAGCCATTGGCCTAGATGACTCATTTAGCCTGCCAGACAAGTTCATTAAAGAATTGTTATCATATTCTCTGTTATCCCACACTGTGTCTGGGAATTGTATGTGACACAGAGTTGGGGCTTAGTGATGGCTTTTGGAAAGACCCTTGGTTACTATTGCCTTTGTGGACTTTAAGTCAGAAGGGACCAATAAATAATCCATAGCGCCCATTTATTCACCAATAGATAACCCAGAGCGCCCATTTATTCACCAATAAATAACCCAGAGTGCCCATTTATACCAATAAATAACCCAGAGCGCCCATTTATTCACATACAGTGAGAACTGGGATGGCCGAGGCAGCAGGGAGCTCCTTTGTCCTGCTAGGAGAGGCCAGCGTGGGAGGCTGGAGTGGAGCAGAAGGCGGCTGGAGGAGAGGAGAATGAGTGGGTGATTTTTAGGGATAAGAGCAACAGATGAGGCGGCCTCATCATAAAGCCACCCCACAGCCAGAGCCAGACTCCCTGCTCTCTGTCTGCGCCTTGTCCTTGCTGAGCGGTCCCGCAACCGGACGCGATTTTTCTTTTGTCACTCTGTGTTTCCACGCTAACCCTGGCTGCACATCAGAATCGCCTGGAGAGCTTTCAAAGCTCCTGTTGCCTGAGCCATACCCCACAGCAGTTAAATCGGATTTTCTGGAGGTGGGCCTGAGGCCCAAGGATTTTTTAAAGCTCTTCAGGTAATTCTAACATGCAGCCATGGTTCCCAACTACTATTACATGCATATCATTTTTGCTTAACTATGTTAGTATCACCAGGCAGGGAACAGACAAGTCAAACTTTTATTGCTTTTTGCCCTGAAATCTCTCTACCACCACTCCCCTCCCTCCTGAAGATAAGTGATCTCACCTAAGCTCTCTGTGTCTATTAATATAATGCCCAGATTTCTGGGGATATTTTATTCTCACCCAAATGGAAGTCCTTCAGACACTATCTCACGGGTGTCTGGTACCATACATAGTTAGGTATAGTAGCAAAATAAATAGGTCAAATTACTTTTTTTTATACTGGGAATTGAACCCAGGAACACTGTTCCCCTAAGCTATACCCCCAGTCCTTTTTTTAAAATTTTGAAACAGGGTCTCACTAAGTTTCTGAGGCTGGCTTAGAACCTGCAATCCTCCTGCCTTAGCCTCTCAAGTACTGGAATTACAGGCATGTGCCACCACACCTGGCTAGTAGGTCAGACTACTTTTGATCTATATGGTGGGTGGAAGGATCCAAGATTTTATCTTTTATCATCAATGTTTAGCAGAATGAAGCAGAAGGCAGCTATAAGCAAATGGTAAAGAGTTTGTCAAAAAAAATAAACGTCTTGAGTGCTGACTTCTTAGTGGTTCACTCTGTGGGCCTGAGATGTGATAGAAAAATAAACCAAGAGAAGATCAATCCCTCATGTTGAGAGTCTGAGATAGTCTATATGACACAAGATAAAAATGCGATGAGAGTCGGGACCTGGGGGTGGGGAGTGATCTCTAGCCAGGAGATTATGTGGCCTCTGTCTGTGGGAGAGGAACGAGCGTGTGAGCCAGCCCTGGGAAGCTGGGCAGCAGTTGAAGATGTGGCGCTAGGAGGAAGAGCACTGGGGAAGGACGTGGCCTCAGCCGAGACGGAGGGTGTGACACTGTGGAGTCAGGACAGGGGACAGCAAGTTGAGGAAAATAGAACACACCGATATTTGAAATCTTCTGCCATTTTGGTCGTTTGGGAATTAAACCTCATCAAAGACTCGGTTAACCCTTGACGAGCTGTGAGAGTTTGGTTGTTTGCTATTTACATACATATCTGAGGTGATTCTCCAAGGGGTTGGGGAGTAGATGTGGAGGCCTCGTGTTTCAGCCTTGAAAGGTCCCAAGTTAAATGACAGAAGAGGGAACTTGGAGATAAAAAGATCAGCTGTTTCAACAGTGGTAACATTTTTTATGAGGTGCAAGTTTGGCCACCTGCCACTTCCCATATTATTATTTTCCCTCAATAAAAAGAGGATAATGCCAGGCCTGTGCAAGTTAAGAGTAAATTTGTGTCTGAAAATGAAAAATATCTCTGTTAACAAGAAGGGAGCAATCTGCCCACATCATTCGGCAGGAGCCCGGCAAGTGGCAGCCTGACAGCTCAGGGGCACAGGGGGCCCCGGAAGCCCCGCTGGAGGCAGCTGTTCCCCAGCGCAGCCCGCAGCCGTCGCCATGGTAACACCCCCGTGGCGAGAACAGCTTGGTCCATGGAAACTACCATCGCTTAAAAATTAAAGCGGATGATCCCAGATTGGATCCTGGGTGACAAAAAACACATTTTAATAGAATTGTCCCTTCTAAGGACGTAATTGGGACACATGGGCTAAATTTAAATAGAGATTGTAAATCAGATGGGTGGTTCCCAAACTTCAGCTTGTTCCAGACTCACCTGGTGGGCTTGTCAAAACACAGATGGCCCGACTCCACCCCCAGACTTTCTGATTCAGTGTGGCTGGGCTGGAGGCCAGGAATTTATATTCCTAGCAAGTTCCCAAGCGATGTGGAAGCTACTGGTCTGGGACCCCACTTTGAGAACCACTGGACCACATGCATTGCTTCTGTGTTCATTCTCTGAGTTTCTATCATTATGCACCGAGCAGTTAAAGAAGGTCCTTGGGTCCTTGGCCTTAGAAAATACAGTAGCAATGGGGGCACAGGGGCATCATGTCTACGACTTTGTGTTGATCAGGTTCTCATCACATCAACAAAGACCCGAGAAAGTCAACTTAAAAGGACTAAGGTTCATTTTGGCTCCTGGTTTCAGAGATCTCAGTCCATGACCAGCTCCCTCCATTGCTTTTGGGCCCATGGCAGGGAGTGCGGTGGAGCAAAACTGCCACCGCATGGCAGCCAGGAAGGAAGGAAAGTGGAAGGAGACCAGAGTCCCAGTAAATATCCCCTGATGTCTAAGGGTACGCCCCCAACGACCTAACTTGCTCCCACTAGGCCCCACCTCCTAAAGGGTACGCCCCCAACGACCTAACTTGCTCCCACTAGGCCCCACCTCCTAAAGGTTCCACCTCCTCCAGATGGTGTCGCAGGCTGGGACTGAGCCATTAGCACATGAGTCTTTAGAAGCCATTCAAGATTCAAACTATAACAAACTTACTTTCAAATGGTTCAGGAAGAAAAATAGAGAATATAAGTATGAATAGAACAATAAAGCACACATCCTGCCACCTCCTAGGCCTCCGGGGAATGATGTGGAATGACAGGAATAGACAGATAAAGCAAATGTGCAAAACCTACAACAATTGTGGAGTCTGGATGTAGAGTATATGGGAGTTTACTGTGTTATTCTTATAACTTGTTTGGTAGTTCAACATTGCATTAAAATAAAAGGAACTTTTAAAATCAATGCAGGGAAATAAATTTCTAGCGTACCATCTAGACCTGTCCAATATGATAGCCACTAGCTACACAGGGTGAAGTTTAAATTAATTAAAATTAAATAAAATTTAACATCCGGCTTCTCAATCACACCAACCCAACTTCAAGGTGACTAGTGACTATGGTATTAGACAATATAGAGCATTTCTATCATCACAGAAAGTTCTGTTAGACAGTGCTAAGTTTAAAATATTTTAAGATCAGGAAAGACAGTTAGTAACTGAAGGGGCTAAAGAAGAAAACAAATTCAGTTATAGCAGGTGGATCACATATACACATACAAGTATCTGCAGTTTGGAATGGATGCGCACCCTGTCTGCCAGGGTGGCCGGCTGTTCAATACCACCACTCTCAACACCGCATCGTCTTACTGATTTTCTTAACAGTTCATTGGATAAAGGAGAAGATGATACCCACGTGACCTGGGCAAGATCTGGATGGGAAAACACCCAGCAAGGCTGGGCTGGGGAGGCGGATGTAAACGGGAATGGTCAAGATCGGGAATATTTCAAACTCATTCAGATAAACCTGGCCACTGGCTCCATATTGGGCGATACACCAACTAACGCGGAAACTGCGCGCGGTTGGGTTTTGTTGTCTCTACTTCTGAGCCACTTTCCCTCTTCCTGCCTCTTCGTTTCTGCCTCTCAAACACACAGCACTCTCAGGTTTCGTTTGGCTCTCCAAAGTTCCTGACCCAAACAAGCCTGCCTTCTCCTCTGAAGATCAACATCCTTCTTTCCAACATCATTTCTTCAGGGTCCCAGAAACACCCAAGTGGTGAGCTGACTAGGTTCATTCTAAGTAGTTCCAAATCCTCCCAAGGAGCATGTGGCTGACCCTAGCTCCCAGAATGTTCTGGGAGATCATTTTTGAGTTAAGTCATCTTCAGGTATTCCCTGCCTGACTCAGTCCCTATAACCCCCCAACACACACAACACACGCACACACATGCACATGTACACA